>VWYP01019660.1:243710-364966 GCA_013400435.1 Pycnonotus jocosus
TTTTTTTTAAATCCTCATATCAGTTGAAATAGGAGAAAAATCTCTTTAGAGGTAAAAATCTGAAAATTGTCATTTAAGTAATAATAATAAAGTTAGAATGAAGTTGTGCCTTCCATAAATATAGTGTCAGTACTCCTGCTAAGAGGCAGTATCAGGCAGCCCCCTCCAGTACCCAGTGCTGGATTTGCTCAGGTGAAATGCAGGGATTTTGTGCTGTTTGTCTGTGACTTTGGAGTCACCCATGTGCAGCTCAGTGCTGTCACCTTGCACTGGAGCTTGGCTCTCCCTTTGGGTGCTCCCTGAAACTCAGCACAACCTGTGTGGAAGGTCTGGTGCTCTGGCAAGAGGCAGCACAGGCATCCTTCCACTCAGCACCTGGGCAGGCTCAAATTTTATCACCATCTCCCTGTACAAGTGAGGTGACTACACCAGCTCCTTATCAGAGGTGAATTTTGCAGCTGGCCCTCATCTGCATGAACTGAGGATCAAGCTGCTTAGGTGTGTGACTATGGGCTTTGAGGATTCTAGCAAAGGAGGAGAAAGTTCAATTGTAGCCTCTAGTATTTTTCTTTCTGCTGCCCACACGCTCTTCCCACCACCACAGGTGTAACATTTCAAGTAATTTTTCAATAAATGACGTGTTATTCTTTCTTCTGCTTAGACTGAAGAAAAATAGTGTGAGGTGTCTTGTTTTTGCTAGATTTTCAGTACTCGGTGATATTTCCAAAGTTCAGCGGATAACAGGATGGTAGAATTAATTCTTCCAGGACTTGGACAGCTTGGAAATCTCTTACTGCCCTCTGTCAAGCTTGGCATTGTGTGTTCTGTCTTTCCTGCTGCCTTCTGCTTCAGACCTACCACAGCTGCCTCTGCAACCATGTGAGGCAGGAAAGAGTTGAAAGTCAAACAAGTGACAGTCCTCTTTATTTACAGGCTTCAATCAGAGCACAGTTGATGTTCCTTTGTAGGATATTAAGAAAAAAATCTCAGAATTGGAGTAGGACATGAAGAGTAAGTCAGTCTAATTTCAAATGCATAAAGGGACCTTGCTAGTCAAGGGGTGAGAAATATTTGCACAGGGGAGAAAAAACCCCAACAACCTGTTAACACCATCAAAGCTGAGCTCCAGGTTCCCTTCCTTTCACAAGGTTGATACTCCCAGGCCTTTGAGCAGCTTTAGGATTGAGTCTTAAATACGTGGTCTAGTCCTGTGTACTTAGAAAATTCCAGGGTTTTGTTTGTTTTCACCTGTCTGCTCTCTTGGTATTTTTTGAACTTGTCTGTTACTACAAGAAAATAAAATATTTATTGTGAGCTTTGTATATGCTGTAGTGAAAGGAATCTACATGCAGAAACTGTCTGAGAACAAATATTTTCTGAAGATGTAAAGCATTTGTATCAGTCAGCTGAGGCCATTCTTGATCTCATTTTAGGTGATAAAGGAGCCCTTTAACCATGGTGAGAAATTCTGCTTCCTAGAGGTATTCATTTTACTCACAAGCTTTTACAGTAAGGAGTGAGTGAAGGGAATCAGAGAGCTCTGTTATTCCTCTGTTGTTTCTATCCTAGTTTTTTTAATCCATATATCATTGTAAGTTTGTTTGTTTTAAATTTCCAAACTGATCTGCTCTTTGTATTTATTTTCACCTTTTTACTTATTTTCTTAAATGATGTGCATTTGATAACTGCCTTAGTCACCTGTGTGTTCTTTTGCCTGAATTGAATGACTTTGGCTCTTCAAATTTCTAATATGATTGAAAATTCAATTTGATTCCAAGGACTTCTGTTACTAAAGTGCTTGTTTATGGTGAATTTTTAAGCAAGCAAGTTATTCAGCTCAAGTAAAGAAAAGAACAATCAGTCAATTTATCTGTTTAATAATTTTTTGTATGAGAGATTATTCCTGGCTGTATGAAAATAAATTGCAAGATCCATGAAATTACATTCCTCTGAAATTAGGGTAACTTCTCCAAAAGCAATGATTAGATGATCATTTTCTTGGAATTAACTCTTTCCTCTTTAGTAATGCTGTCAGGAGATATCTGGAAGGACTTGTGCTAGCTGGATGTTCCAAAGCTGCCCTTTCACTTAGAGCTGTGAAAATACTGGAGGGAAGAGCTTTCTTCTTCTATTAGATTTTCATCAAATTTTCAGATGCTCTTATGCCCTTTTTGCTTATGTCTTATAAAAAAGTAATATTTTTCTAGATTTTCCTCTCAGGTCCATCGCAGACCATGATGGAATGAGGTCCAAGTCCTGTTTGCTGATTGTCACGAATGAGTGATTTAGGTCACTCAATCACTGCCAAAGGTATTAGCAAAAGTGCTTTTAATGGGAATTTGTAAAAGTGTGACTAAGTTGGAGGACAAGGTTCCCTCTGTTCTTTGCTTCTCCATTGCTTCAAAGGATTCCTCATCTAAACTTGGGGCAATCTGTGTCAGATTTTTACATGTTACCTTTTGCTGAGTCAGACACACTTTTCCAACAGATCTTACACTATGTTTGTACAAGCCATGTTCGCTTTTCAATAATGCTTTTTAAAATTTTTTCCTTCTCTCTTACTGTACTTATCTCTACATCCATGTTGTTTCGACTTTTCAACTGCTATTTTCTTATGCTTTCAAAAAAGTTTTCTTGAGTTTTTTCCCCCCTGGAATTATTATTTAGCCCTTTGTGTACCTGAAAGAATACAAATTGTGAATCTATTCTTTCTCAGATCTAAAAGCAATTTATATGAATGTGTACAATATTTGAAAACTTCTGAAATTTAGAAACTAATAAGTGTAGTTTGAATATGCTCTACACATTTGGAAAAAAAGGCAGATTTAGTGCCTTCTCTTGCTTTCCTGAATTCAGTGGTAGATCTATGATTGATCTAGAGCATGAGCAAGAATTTTAATGCAATAAGATGGAATACAAAATAGAAGGCAGGACTGACATGATCTCATTGCTCAGCCTAATTTTCCAATGGGAAAATATCTCAGAGAAGCTTTCATAATTCTGAAATAATTATAATTTTTGTTGTTTGGAAAATTTTATGGTTTGGTTTTTGCTGTTTTGTTGTGTTATTTTGGGTTTTGCGGAGCTTAATTTTTGGTTTTGTTTTGCCTTTTTTTTTTTTTTAATAAAGATCCTTGTGATTAAACCTGGTCTATCAGCTCATTATTGCATCTCCTGGCACCACTGAGCAAATAGGCTGACACAGCACAGCTCGCTGCTGACCTGCCAGCAACGGCTGATTGACTTTGCAAGGATTTTTCATTCCAGGAACATTTGCAATTTCCTGAAATGACTCCAAAGAATCACATCATTTTCTTTCGTATCCGTGTTTGCTTGCATCAGTTATTTTGGGGGTAGGAGAGGAGGGAATGAAATTGTTTTATATAAATAAGTTGAATGTATTTCATGGCAAGCAGTGCTCTGACCCTGGCACTGTTGCCTTTCTACCCTTCCATATTGAAATAGGATTTCATTGTGCTTGGATATCTCAGGTTTCCCAGAATCCCACCTGTTTCATTTGTTTTGCTATGAAGAAGTATCATTAGAGCTCACTTTATGCCTTTTGTTAAGAATTAACACTCCTGAGAATCAAAAATGAAGATGTGAATGTTCACACAATTAAATAATTGCAGGTATTAACGATGAGTTGTCCACCCACAGGCTCAGCAGGTGCTGGAGCAATCAGCTGGGAAATGGAGCATTTCTGGTACACAACCTGCACTTTGGTAACTTATTTGCATTACAATCTTGTTCACAAAAGAAATATAGTAAAAGGACTTTGAGCCCAGCTGGTTGAAATTTGTGAAAGACTTTAGAATTTCCCAAATCATGACTAATTTGACGTACATTCTTCCTCTTTTTCAGAGAAAAATGTTGTTCAGAACCATGAAAAACACTTTATAGTCTGCAGTGGGCTTGGGCACAGAAGTGTCCAGTTCATGTCACAGCTATTTTTTCCTAAGTGACAGCTTTCAGCAGATCTGAAGCACATGTAAATGCATGTGGGATTTTTTCTTTACAGGGCAAGTTCTGCTCCATTCAACTTCTGCTCTCTCTATTGATTGCAATTATTTTCCAAGTTATGGTTCTGTCCCATGCTATGGCCGTAATATCAAAAATTGGTCAGTTTGATTAAGGTACACTGAGAAAACCCCAACATCAGTGGTTTAGGGGGTATGAGACAAATAGAAGTTGGTTGCTCCTTCTGCCTCAGATGGTGATGTCTGTTCTCCCTTTCCTCAGTAGTGCCACAAACACAATCCTAGGAAAATGTAATGAGTTTACATACATCAGATGGAAAATAACATGAGAAAAGATGATTAGGAAAGGAATTTTTCTCTTCTCCCTTGTGGCTAAAAATTGAGACATCCTTGGGCATGTTTTTTCCAGTTCATCACTACAGGCAGTGAATCTTTTTTTCTGATCTGATTATCTTTCTTTGGGTGACAAGTGACCTGCCAATTTGAAGGTGCATTTTCTAGCTAGATGGACCTGTCATCGGACTAGAATTTCTTGTGTTAGATATGGCCTCTCAACCTGAATTTCTGAGCTGAAATAATAGATATGTTGTAGTTGTGAAATATGGTTGGAGCTGCTCAGTTTCTGTAGATGTAAGTGCTGCTGATAGCTTGGATTGAAGTGTTTCTTGTTGCAGAGTTCTAGAGGGCTGAAAAGAAATATTCGCTCTTTCATTTGTGGATCTGACAATTCCTTGATGCCATATCCCATAAAATTCCATGTAAAGTACTTGCCCTTTGCAAACCTGACAGAAAGCTGGGCTCTGGCAGTCAGGGCATCAGAATGTCCCTGTTGATGGGCTTGGCCAAGAGTGATAAAGGTCACACAGCAGACCAGAAGCAGAAAAGAGTCAGTCTGAGATTGGAATGAGAATTACTGCCTGGAGAGAAAATTAATGAGGACTTCAGGCAAAGAAATGTGAGTGTTATTAGTGTGGACCCCAGCACAGCAGAGTCTGGCTGTGTGTTACCCTTGCACCTGGGCTATGACACGTTACAGCCCAGGCACCAGGAAAACCCAGCAGAACTTTGTCTTGAAGTATCCAAACCAAGGAAGTTATCTATGGCCATTATACTGTACTGTATATACAATACTGTATATTGTACATATTGCCAGAAGTTATATAAGGTATTTTAATATTCTGGAGTCAGCAAGAGCACAAGAAAAAGAGGCATTTTTCATTTATGATATTAAATCTTTGTGTATTCAGAGTCTATTAAATTGCATGGAACAAGTGAAGAGGAATCCTGCTGCTCTTTATGACAAAGCTCAGATCATTTGGTAGCACCAGGATGTCAGAAAACAGCCTCCAAGGATTCCACTGGTTGCTAGCAGTAGAGCTGAAGTAGCTTCATCCAGGGTGGTTTGATTTTGGTTTTTTGTTTTTGTTTTGTTTTGTTTTGTTATTTAACTCATAATGTCTTTTAAAAGATAATGATCTTGTCCTTCTTAGGACAAATGCAAAAACCTTTTTTTTTTTTTATAATCCCTTTTTTTTTTTAATAATATTGTGTCCAAAATCGATGTTTCGTAGTGCAAACAAATGTTGGTTTTGTTTGGGTTTTTTGTGGGTTTTTTTAATGTGCTATATTGAGGGTTTCAAAAACAACAGTATAATCTAAACCAGGAGAGTTGACTCCATTTTACTGAAATGCAGGATCTGGATAAAATATTGAAAACTTAATGGTAATGGCAAAAGTACTGAGTTAATAGCTAGAACATGAGAGCTGCCTGCCAGGATGCAGAAGAAATTTGGGATGAGAGGATGAGTAAGAAGAGAGTAAGGGAGAAAAACACCAAAATGTTAGCAATAAAACAGCTTTTATGGGCAGGAATAGAAATGCAGAGTATGTTGGAAGCAGCTCAATCCTGTGTGTTCCAACTGCTTGAGTTCCAAATGTGTAATAATTTCTGTGGCTAATTCTAAATACTTAATCAATCCTGCACACATATTCAAAGTCCGGATCCAAGCTAGCAGAAGCAGCATTTCCTCTGAGCAGCAGGCCAGATGAGCTTGGCATCCTGTGGTGCTTCAGGAAGGGGTTTTGGGATCTCTTCCTGTACATGACTGGCAAAAGGACTGGGCTACATGGGAAGTAATCTTGCACAGAAGGGGAACACACTCCACTGATTATTCTGATTTTATGACATTTGGCCAGGATGGAGTGTGAAGAACCAAGGAGGGTCCCTGAGACTATTGAGAAGCAAAAGCCAGAGCATGTCCTATCCCCTTTCATGGACACAGTCTGGAGTCCTGGAGGCCCTTCAGGTTGAAACCATGTCCTGGCAAGGGCTCTAAGCACAGTGCCACGGAATGGAGAAGGAAATGCTTCTCTGACTCCTTCTCAGCCTTTTTCAACAGGCTGCTTTATGTGCTGGTATGACAACAGGATTCAGGGCTGAGAATGCCAATTTGATGCCACCACCTCTCCAAGGCCTGCCTCTCTCTGTGCAGACAGGGAAGGATCTAGAGAAACTCCTCCCTGAAAGCTGATTTTCTGCTCTGTAGCTGTGCTGGGCAGGGGTTGGACCTCAGGAATTCTGCTCTGGATTCACTGCTCAGAGGGGATGCTCTTGTCACCTGGCTCAGACCTTTGTGTCACACCATGGTGTGGGCCCATAAAGCTCTTGGGTGTTGCCTTGGCTGAAGTTAAACCAGCTTTGGGATGCAGGTGTTCCTGTGCTTAAGGAGCTCTATCTCAGAACTACAAATAATGGTCACAGCAAGAAGGTCTGATCTGAAAGAAATAAATTGGCCAGTAATTATTTATAGAGAAAGGCCAGCTGAATATTAATTGGAATCAATGGCAATTACTGTGCTAGGAAGAAACAACTTAAGATTAAATCAATTAAAGGTAATGCCTTGAAGGAAGGACAGTGATATTTAATTTAAATTGTTTTTAAGGGTATTTCACACTTCTAAGTTGTAATTTCCATTGGGTTATTTTAAGCATTTTACATTGAAAACTGAATTGAATTTTCTCTTCAAAGGCAGAGCGTAAAAGGCATATTGTATCTTGTTATTCAACAATACAGAAATTAGAGAACCCACACTTTATTTTGCAGTTCTTTGCAACTTAAAAATAATATTTGTGGGGATGTCTAAATGGTAAATAATGTACATGGTTTAAAGGAATATATTTTATGTTCTGACTTTTTTTTTCTTTCCTTAAATTAGTATTCCAAGAAAAAAAAAATCATCAAAGTCCTGCTTGTTTTTTGGTGGTGGGGTGATGCTGGGTTTCTTTCCCACTCATGAATGACTTCTTTAGATCTAGTATCTACCAAAGTCTATATGGTCCCTTTATTTGTAATTTTTTTATATTTAGAGCTGGAGTTTCTAGAGTTACGTATTTTTGTTGTTTAGCTTCTAAACATGGAAACCTGGAATACTTGCATACAAAATAGGCCTTTGCTTCCGGTTTTTGGTGTATTTTTTCGAGGAGGAAGTAATGGAGGGAGCAATGAAAGAGAAAGAGAACCTTATTCTCTAATGAGTCTTGGTTTTGATTAGCTCCTGACCAGTTTTCAGCATGTGGAAATAGAGGGGATATTCTCAAAATGTGTTAACTACTGCCATCCCATGGTCCCTTTGCAGAGATTTCAACAGTCCTTGTGCAAGCACTATAGCATATTTCATATAGAGTGTCTTGATGCGTAATGCAATCTTTCTTGAGCTTCCTGTTTGTACTGGTGGAAGGAACGGCCTTGTAGTAATAATTTCAAGGGAAATGTTTCCTGAATGATGTGGTGTGCATGTTGCTCAATATCTTGTGTTCCTTCTCTTTTAATGACAAACCTCTGCCCTCATTCTGTGTGAGATTGACAAGCCAGCCCCCATTGTCTCCTGCATGGTTTAAAACATCTTGACACATGAGTGCACACAGCAGGGCTTTCTCCAGCCCTGTGCTGAGACTGAGCACATTGTTTGGAACAATCTAATAGTGGCTGCCTTAGCAGAAACTCTACTGGAGTGGTTTGGCTTTGACAGAAATTCTCATGTGGGAAGGGAGGAAGGAAGCTCCATGCAGACATTGGTTCAGGACTTGCAGCAGCTCAGCCTCCTCTGTGAGTTGGAGTACAGCTGCTTGGAGGGCATCACATGCTATCCAGGGCTTTGTCAGCTACAGCATTATGTGGAGAAGGTTGGAAATCATCCCAAGGTATACTCAGTGCACCCTTTTCAGTCTTGTTCACAGCGCATCAGTTTTCAGTAAAGTATTCACAGCAATCATTAGACAGCAGAACTATAATTGCAGGCACCTCTTTTTCTGAAGCTTTGCCCTTTCCCTGGATGATGCTCATTTTGAACATCAGCTCACCTGCCTGGGGATCCCAGCAGCTCAAGCTGCTTCATGGCTTGAACTACTTGTAGTTATTGCTTAGACTTTTGGTACTGTCTTGGTGTCAGTGCCTCACACAGAGTTTTAGAGCTGGCTTTGGAGCAGGTGCTGTGCTTCTGACATTTCCTGCCTTTGCTAGCAAGGTGAGGTAGGGAGGTGAGGAACTTCCCCTCTCCCTGCCTCTCCTTAAACCCAGAGAGCCTTCAGCCAGGTATCACTGCAGGGCCACAGGAGCTTTGTGCACCATGAACCAACAGTTGCTTTGCCTAATGCAGACAAACTGGTGTTTGGGCTCTGATCACCTGCAGGACACGGGCTGTACAGACTAGTGCTCTCTAATTACTTGTTTACAGCAGTGCAGCAAAACTGTGTTGGTTTTGGCTGAATTCAGGGAAACAGTTTCCTTTTTTTTATTGGAGAAGGGAGGAAAAAAAGGCTTTTCAGCTGGTTTTTATCTTCCTCCTTTTAGATAAGCTTTTAAAAGTTACTACTTTTGGTTTGCTCTCCATACAAAGTTTCCATGGTATTTGTTAACACATGAAGATATTAGCTCTAGCAGTTTAAAGGCTTCTTGATTTATTAGATGGAAATGTCATTAATACATTTGGGAATGTGCCCCCTTAGTTGTCCTTTGAGGTAAAATCTGTATAATACCAAATTTAGACTTCAAGAAAGACTGAAGGCTACATCTGGATCTCAGAGCAGATTTTGTACTGGTGTAACCTCTAGGAATTGAGTTCTTCTGTAGTACTGAAAGATTTGGTCTTTTTGTAACATCACGTACTTGGATGTTTTCTGTTTCACTTAAAATAGTTTTTCATGGATGGTAAGTGCCTAAATTTCATTGTTATTGCTGATTTGAACATTGCTTAAATGCAAGCATAGTGTGGTATAGAGTGTACGTGAAAATTGCAATGACCTTTCTTTTAATAGGTTCAGCAAGGTGTTTATCAAACTTTCTCAGTAAACAGCAATTAGGTAACAAACCATTTCACAGAATAATATGTCATAAAATTCTTATTGCTTTAAGTTTTGAAGATTTCCCCACACATTTGGTGCAACATTTGTAATAGGTCTGCATGGGGTTTGCATTTACTGTGTGTAAGAAAAGTGATGTTTACTGCCTGCACAAGCCTCCAGAGAAACATTCTGTATTGCTCTAATTCAAACTACACCAGCTGGGCAGATAAATCATGATGTAAAAATACATCTTTTCTATTAGAATATTTTGAAGAAATGAACAAAACTAGGTATGCTTCCCTTCATGAATTTCTCCTAAAAATGCTGAATTTACTATAATTAGTTTTGTTCTCTACAGAAACCGTCATTTAGTAGTAACACTATTAAACAAGGGAAACACAAATTACGACTGACATTTATATGATCATAATCACTCCTTTCTGGCTGCCAGGAGTATTTTTTTTTAAAGACAGGAACCTGCATTTTTGCAGATGGCATGAAAAAAAAAATGTAGCTTGCAGAACACACTATTATTCCTGTGAGGCCGTCAGTTCGTTAGTTGAAGCAGCCAAGACTTGACGAGCTGCAACAGATCAGCAAATGGGAAATGAGCAGGAGTATAAATTCCCAGCAAACTGAATCATTAACATTTGCTGCCTGCATCCTGGAAACACAGTAAATCAAAAGCGCCATGATATATCAAGACAAAATATCATTACTAATTGGGATTAATTTCCTGCTGTGGGATTGCTGACCTTTGCTGAAAGAAAAAAACACCTGCTTGTTAACTCCTGTTACTTAATTTCTTTTTTCTTTTTCTTTGAGGATATAGTAAGATTTTAGGATATACAGGCTCTTCTAAAAAGTACAATTTTTGTTGCATTTTTCCTTTTTGATGGACAAAAATGATGGTTTTGTTTATGTTTATGGATGTGAGGGTGCAGAGGAAGTATTGGATAACAAAGATGAGATTTTGTATTACCTTAAGTGATGTTAGATGGACCTTAATTCTTTCACTTGTGAGATGGAGGAAGATCCATTGTAAGCTTCATTGAGCAATTGCTAGTGTTTCCCAAAACGCTCATTGATATTTCCAAAAGTGTAGTGCTGTAGTGCTCTCAGCATGAAAGTGTGCTGCAGCTGCAAGCCAGCTCCTGTTTCTCCTCTGGCTGGATCAGGAGTGCCATGGAGGTGCTGGAAGGGCAGCTGGAACCCGCTGCAGTCCTCCCCTGGCTGCTCCAGAGTGTCCTGGGGACACAGCCCACAGCCGGTGTATGCCTGAGGGAAGCATGAGTGTGGAACAGGCTCCCAAAACCATCAGTCTCCCACACCCCCTCTACCCCTGCTGATGCACTGGTGTGAGGCATCATGATTTGAGGTTGCTTTCAACTCCTTTGTGCTTAAACAAGACAGAGAACGTAAGAGACAAGCTGGACCTTGAAGGGTGATTGAGGTTGTGGAAGCACATTACTGTTCTGAAAAGATGGATCATGTGGCTGAGGAGGGGAGGTGTGGTAAATGTGTGTGGATGAGGGGTTAGGCTGCCCAGGATGCCCCAATTGCACAGGGATATAGTCTGGATCAAACCTTGGCCCAACTCAATGGACCTTGTGTCTTTCATGGACTCCATCCCTGTTTATGGTGAGATACCAGGGGTAGTAGAGTGAGGCAAGTGTGGCAAGGAACAGAACAGCATACCTGAGAATGGAGATTTCCTACCCCATCTACTACCCCCACTGCACTCCATTTCCCATTTCCTCCAGCTGTCAACTCTCTCTGCCACCTGCAGAGGAGAACTATGGCACTGCCACAGGCTTGACTGTTCAGCTTTCCCAGGTCCCATTTCCCATCCTTGTGCTCACCCATGCTGCTCTGGTGCTGTCCCTAAAGCTGTTCTTGTGCTGGTTCTTTCTGGGGACATAGTGCATAGTCAGTTAAACTGACAAAATAATCCTCCTGCTCTTGACACCATTTTAGGCATTTTGGTGCTTGTTCAGAGCAAAGTCACCATATGCTTGAATTCTTTCCTGCTGATGAGTTGCTCCCAAGTCTCCCTTAATATGTCCCCAAGCTCTCACAAAATTGTAGTTAAGCATCTATTTATTCTGTCAGGTTTATGCATGTTCTTCATTAATTTCTGATGCTTGCTCCTTTGTAGTGATTTTTTGACTCTCCAACACAGACAAAATCATGATGTCTCTGTAAATACAGGACAATATGAAGTTATTATGGAGTGCCATGACTGTAATGGAAGTAGAGAATGGCACAGTTGCAATGTATTTCTCGTGTGATTTAGGTTTCTGATATTGTATTCTTCTTTCACTATCTCTTAAACAATAGCAACACAAAAGGCTTTTGCCATTTTCTTCCATTTCTTTTGGTCTGGGGTTATTACTCTGTGTTTATGTCCAAAAAAAGAGGCTGTGTTTCCCTGGTATAAGTAAACCTTCTCCCCTTCCCCCCACTCCCTTTTTATTTTTCTTTATAATGGTGGGAGAAGCTGCACTGTATGCAGAGATCAAACAAGCACACAATAAACCAATATCCCCAGGTTCTTGCATCACTCTGAGACAACGTTACTAGAACTGTTATATCGACTACAATAATCCAAACATCCACACTGACACTAGAAAGGGAATAAGGACAATGATCTATAAATAATTAAGAGAAAAAAATCATTTGTTCTCTGTTAAATGCCCAGAGATAAGCTCCCATTTCAGCTGTAGACATGTTACTGCCAAAATTGATAGGCCAAGGTCAGTGGGAGTTTTGTACAGAGTTCTCCTTGAAATAATAATCTTCTGTTCAGAGAAAAGAACTAAAACCAGCGTTAGGATAAAGGTAAGGCCCTAACATGGGGGCTTGTTTTAGCTAATGCCTCTGATGTGAATTTCTGTGGATCTGTCTCATGTCCTCAGGTGAGTCCACAGTGGTGAATGCAGGAAATAAGAGTTCTCCCATGGCAGAAGTCAGACTGGGCCACTGCACATGCAGTTTTCCCACAATTTCTTGGAAGTCCTGTGGAATGGAGGATGTTGGCTGAGAATGGAAAGACATATCAGAAATATGAGAGAGTACTATGACCATTTGAGGTGGCTTATAGTACTGGCCTGTTGGGCTTTGCCTTCAAGGGATGCAAAAGAGTTTGGACTGATATGGGGTCTTTTTCAAGACTTCTCAAGTTGAAGAAGGCTGTACTTATGCAAGTGGTACATTCAAATGGGGGAAAGAAGTTTATGTGGAAAATAGAAGTCCTGGAATTAAATAGTGTGCCAGGAAAACAACAGCCTTTGCTAACATTCGCTATGCATTTGACAGTGGTGTGAAAGATGTGGTGTGTGACTGGGTGACATTGCTGTTCAGAGATTAGTGAGCTTATCAAAATAGGAGACAAATATGAAGAAATCCTGTGCTTCTATCAATGACTAAATGAAGACAAAACAAAAAGATCCTCTCATTATGAAGTGCTGCATTATACTTATGTGACTCATTTGTTTGATGTGTTTATAGGATGGCTTCACATGCATGATAAACGAGCAGCTTGCCTATTGAGCTCAAGCTGACTTCATTAACATCACCAGTACAAGCACATACACAGTGCTACATGAATTTAAAATAACAAAGCTGCTTTAGTTTCTGTAACTCAGCCCCCATTAAAGCCCCCATTGCTTGGCTCCAGGGTCAGTCACCTGCAGCATCACCATGAATCCAGAACTGCACAGTGCTCACTGCAGATGCACAGACAAACCCTCCAGTGAGCTCTGCTCTGATCCTGGCTTAATCAGGAGTAGCAACCACTGAGAGCTGCCATGTGAAAGTGCCAGCAGGAGCAGGGAGGTCATTCTATCCCTGTACTGGGCACTGGTCAGGCCACACCTCGAGTGCTGCGTCCAGCTCTGTCCCCTCAGTTTAGGATGGACATTGAGATGCTTGAGCACATCCAGAGTAAGGCAATGAGGCTGGAGAGGGGCTTGGAACACAAACCCTGTGAGGAAGGACTGGGGGAGCTGGGATTGTTTAGCCTGGAGAAAAGGAGACTCAGAGGTGACCTTATCACTCTCTACAACTTCCTGAAGGGTGGCTGTAGACAGCTGGAGAATGGTCTCTTTCTCCAGGCAGCAACTGGGAGAATGAGAGGACACAGCCTCAACCTGCATGAAGGGAAATATGGGTTGGATATGAGGAAAAAGTTTTTCATGGAAAGAATGATGAAGTACTGGAATGGTCTGCCCAGGGAGGTGGTGCAGTCACCATTCCTGGATGCATTTAAAAAAAGACTGAATGTGGCACTCAGTGCCATGGTTTAGTTGAGGCATTAGGGCATGGGTTGGACTCCATTATCTTGAAGATCTCTTCCAACCTAGAAATTCTGTGATTCTGTGATTCTGTGATTCTGTGAAAGTGCTGTAGACTCACAGAGAACTTGAGCTTTTTACCACCTAGGAAATATGTCTCTATATTTTCCACAAATGAAAAGAAACTATTTTTTCATTATGACCTCTGTTATTAAGGGAAGAAAACCCTATGAAAAACATGTGAATTCAGCTGAATGAATTGAAAAGTAGCAATGAAAAGGCAAGTATTGATGATTGTAAAAATGAAACAGAAAGGTAGAAACTGTGTTGTTTTTCTGTTTTCCTTAATCCTTTGTTAATAAACTTCCATATTTTTAGCTGAGGGTGGTGAAGCCCTGGCACAGGTTGCTCAGAGAAGCTGTGGCTGCCCCTGGATTCCAGGAAGCATTCCAGGCCAGGCTGGATGGGGCTTGGAGCAACCTGGTGTGGTAGAAGGTGTCCCTGTCCATGGCAGGGGTTTGGGACTGGGTGGTCTTTAAGGTTCATTCCAACCCAAACAATTCCATTATTCTATAATAAGCCTTGATAAATAGTTTTACCAACAAAATGCAAAGATTTCTTAGTCATTGCTCTTTTAACAAAATGGCCAATCTAAGTACAAATGGATTTTTTTTCTGGGATGACTGAGTGTGTGCTGCAGTGCAGAGTGCAGGCAGCAGCCTCCTACAAATTGAATGAATTCACATTTAGGACTCAACATATAACTGTGAATGATTATGTGGTGCTCTGTGGTAAAAATTAGCTGGTGCCACATGCAGCATGCATCTCGTCTCCTTGCAGAAAGGGAAAACTCTGTCTTTTTTTTTCTCTGACATGACATGCTGCGGAGAAAAACATAACATTTCAAGAGTTTTCCTGAGCACTGGGTTCCCCAGCTTGCTTAAAGATTATGAAATAATTAGCTAAATACAGAGAAAGACTTCACCAATAATTACATTCACTGAGCAGTCATGCATAAATTAATCTTGATTTTCTTGGAATGTTTTCTAAAAAATCTCTTTAAAAAGAAAAAAAAAAGTTAAAATCCTGTGCTTAAGATTCTTTCATTTTTGTGTGACTTTTGTGTGCTTGTTTGGTTTCTCTAGTTTTCCTGTCTGGTTTGGGGATTTTTTTGTGCAGATGAGGAAATGTCTGCTTTCTTGAGAAGACTGGGGTTTGCCTTGCCCTCTCTTACAGGGTTGCATATGGCTCCCTTTGTAAATTGTATTCAAAGGGAGAATTCTCCTGGCAAGCAGTTTGCACCTCCAGCTGTCACCACAAATACTGTGGAGTCATTCATAAAACAGTTCATGAATGAATATAGAGGAATATCTTCTATCCTCACATTCACAGTGGATGAGCACCAGGAATTGGAAGCAGGTTCATCTACTGAAACTTCCCAAAGGTTCCCCATGGTGGCACATTCTCTCTGTTAAAAGGAAGATTATTGTTTTTCTTGATTGTCTTTATGTATATAAAATTAAGTCAATCCATAGAGAATATGAAGTCAGGTGCAAAATGTGTGTCTAAGTCACAAAGTTGATCATGTTTGGAAATAAATAATTTTTAATATATTCCAATAACTTTCAAGGCTACTTCTGAACACAAGATTATCTTGTTGCATGTGAAAGCCTCATCTGAAAAGAACTGACTGCAGATATAAACTGTAAACACATTACAGATTAGGCTCTCAGATCCAGAGTGTTGCACTGGTTGATGGACATTCTTAGCCAAAGAAGAATGGCTTGGTATTTACGAGCATTTTCTTTCATCTTCTCTATATCTATATCTGATCTATCTATATCTATATCTATATCTATCTATATCTGATCTATATCTATATCTATCAATCTATATCTAACTATATCTATATCTATACCTATATATCTATATCTATACCTATATCTAAATCTATATCATCTATATATCTATATCTATATATCTATATCTATCTATATCAATATATCTATATTATCTATGTCTATGCATATATACCCATGTATCCACACCCCCCAGTACTTTTATGCTTGTGTGCACACATATGTTTACATACAGACGTACAGATATGCATTTACCCACAGCATCTATCAGTATCTAAATCAGTTGTTACATTATTTTATTTGCAGTGCATCCTCACAGCCTTAAGAGATGTTCCACTGAGCTCACTGAAACTCACACCCAACCTCGATTTCTTTCTTTGAAAATGCAAAGTTGTCATTCATTTTTCAATTGCTTTAAGTGGAAGCTACAACAAAGGGAAAGGGCAGGTGTTAACAAGAGGGAACAGTGCTACAGAACAAGCTGGGTTTTTTGCAGTATCTTGTGACAATGCTTTCGACAGTGCTTTTGTTTCAAGCACAAAGCTTTGCCAGGAAGATGCAAGAGATCTGATGATAGGTTTGTGGCAGCTCTTTTGTTTCTGCAGCTGGATCTCAGTTAAAGCATTTAAACATTACAACCTGAAGTAAAAATATTCATTTTATCTCAAGTAATGAGAGGTAATTTTTATGTCACTATCGACTTAAGGAGTGAGCTAACTTGAAGGTGGATTAGTAATCCCTGGCCTTTAAAGGGAACTTCTAAATTTTTGTCAATAGGTTGATATTGCAAAGATCTTCACAAATAGCCAATCAATTTCATCAAAGCAGTTTATGTACATGCAGGCAATGCTTTCCATTCAGTGAAATCAAATACAAGATGAAATGGCCAGAAATATATTCTTCTTCATTGGGTATAGGAAAACATCATGGGGAAAAATGATGAGGAGGTAGTTTGAAAGGGATTTGGGTTGATGTTTTCTATTGGAGATTTCTTGGGGTTTTTGGGGGGGGTCTGTGTTTAGTTAGACTAACCAAGGTAGTTCCAAATCTGTGAAAAAATGAAATTATGATTCAGCCTAAACATCAAAAGCATTTGAGGTCCACATCTTCCTGATTTTGAGTGGCAGTTGGTAGAGGGGTTGAATTACTTTGCTGATGTTTTGTCTATAAAATATTAGATTTTTTTCTGCAATTTGAAAGCTTTGCCCAGAATTTACATTCACAAATCCTATTGCTCAAGTAGTTTGACAGCAAGTTTCCATTATATTCCGTGGTAACCATACAGCAAAGCTTTACACAATTGGGTGCAAGTTTATACATTTTTCAATATTGATATCTGAGGACCTGACTTTTCTAATGAATTGTTTGATGCAATAAGGTGTGGTAATTCTTGTCTGTAGAAAATTCTTGTCTGTAGAAATTTTCCCTTTTCCAAAGGGAAAAGCTCAGGTATGGGATGTTGTTAATGGAGCTCCAGCATCTCTCAGTGCTGTGGCTTTCACTGGTAAAGGCATTGCTTGCTTGGGACCTGCTGCTGCTTTTGCTATGGGGCTTCCATTTGCTTTTAAAGTTTCTCTTTCACACCACATACAGTGGTGAATGGCAGGCTTCGGTAACTTCTCATCCCCTGGAAAATGAAGAGTCACTCCTGGCTTAGTAAATTTGTGGAAATATTTGTTCTATATTGCCCTCATATCAGGTAATGGGCTCTAATTATTGTAATTATGGGGCATAATTTCATACACTATAGAAAGCAGTAGATGACAGTTTTATCCAGGTTTTGAGATATTCATAATGCAATTTTACCAATCGTGGGTTATTTGAGGGACATATTGTTTTTTCAAAACTATTTAACATTGGAATATTTAATCAGAATTTACCTTTGCTACCCCTTTGGATATTTATGTTCATTCTGTCAAATATACAAACATGCATTTTAAAGAGAGCAGTATCCATAAAATAATTACCTGCTTTTGCCACAATATTTAATGGACTTCTGTTAAAGTTTGGCTCATGGTATTTACCAAGAAATTAAGAGGATTATCCAAGTTCTGGATTTAAATTTCTTAGCTCAACTGCTTGAGTATCTTCACAGGAGTAGAATATTTGAAGTTATTGGTGCTAAACAAAAAACTCTTTGGAGAACTTTTAGGTAAGACAGCAATATCAAGAATGGAACAAATATGCCCACACCCACCACTGGCTTCTGTCTGTGTGGAAAATGGCTCCCATGGTGAGTGAAAGGTGTCCAGGAAAAGTGAAGGGCATCCAGGAGGGGAGAACAAGAGAATTATCACTGATTTCTGCAGAAACAAGACATAAAAGGAAAAAACTTAACTAAGTTATTTTACATTTCCTAGAGTGCTGTTAATGCAGAAGAGGTCTGTTCTTCAGGCTCTAGAGCAGATAAATGGTGTATTATTGATAAAAGGGATGTATTTTTAATTTGTTGGAAGAGGTTTTTGTACCCTGGTGTGCTTTTCATTGAGTGTGTTAATTTTTCATTATCACTATATGTGTAGCTCATGTGGTACCAAGGGGGAGTATTCTCTACTTTGATTTTTGAGCAAATGAGAATGGAGAATGATGCTGCAAATAGTCAATGAGATGTGAAAGATCTGGGTTCCCCAAAGGCACCCTTATTAATAGTGAACCCAAAATGGATAGAAAAGTGACTTGAAAACCACCCCCTCAAGAGGTGACCACTTGTGGTCAGTGCTGCTGCACTGGTTGTGCTGTGGCTCCAGACACTCCTATCAGATGTGAATAAATCTCCCTCTACTCCCACAGCCCCAGCAGTGTGGGCTGTTAGATATTTATAAGTGTTTTACATTTTCCTAGTTAAAGACTCATAATCCAGTATCTTAAAATAATGTTCTTTTCTAAAATCCTAAAACTGTTTCATTTTAATATCTGCCTCCTCACAGGGAAGCCAGGATCCCGTTGTACTCAATTTATCATATTTGAAAGGAGGTTCCTTTATCTCCCCTGTTCTCTGAGATAAGAGAAGGTCAACATTTTCAAATACTTACCATTCTGGTCATTGGTTTGACTCAAGGCATGAAAAATTTCTGATTTCCTGGGAGTCAGATCAAAATCTCAGAACTTTATACCAACTCACAGATGAGCTTAATATTTTGGCATACATTTGAGCATGTTTTTAAGGTTTTTGGGGAAATATATTTGGAAGACAACCATTTCCTGAAGCCTACCAAGAAATGTATCTGATGCTAAGCCACATGTCTGTGTTATGACCAACTCTGCAGGAACATTTTTCACCATATCCTTTGTTGTCTTTTGTGTGTGTGTGTGAAAAATGTACCAGGGACCCAAATGGAAGCCACACTGAGCAGTTACAATCACTGGCCTCACAGTTAAACTGATAATTGCTGTGGAGGACTCTAAATGTTTTTAATGGAACTATCTTGCTATGCATTTAAAATTTGTATTTAGCTCCTGTAATTCCCTGAGCTCAGATTTTCTAATGAACTAGCACTTAATGTAAGGATAAATTCTCATCACAAAACACTGCTCATAACTGTTTAAGTTCAGTTTATGGTGTGTTGATTGGCTAAAGCCAAGTTAATTGAAAGTAATTATAAATAGACAATTTGCAAACTGTGAAAAAGAAAATCACAGTGAAAAATTAAGCCTCTGTGGTACAATTCAGTGTGTCTTATGGCTGGAGAAAAGCAACTGTAATGCAAACGTAAATCCTCAACTGCAATGTTTTTCCCACTGTTATTATTTGAAAAATGGATATAAACAGATACAACCAACACTTTCCACTGAACAGCTGGTCCTATTGCCACTAAATCTCTCTTTTTTTTCTTTCTAGACTTGTCCTAAATGTGATCCCACACTCTGCACCCAAAACCACTGCTGGAAAACACAAATCTATAAAATGAAAGTGTCTTTCTATGTGATTGCATTAATATCACCTTGGGCTCTTGGCTTTGCTTTTTTGAGGAAGCTTTCTGGGATTGCTGACTCAGAGAGTGTTTGGATTAGGAAAGGTGATGAGCATTTATCTCGTGGTGCAAACAGGCTCAGGGTTGTTTATCCATTAAAGGATTGGGCTGTTCAGAGGGAACCAAGCAGGATGAGAAATGTGTCTTGGCATTGTTTATGTGCACAGCCTGGGAGACAGCAGGGTCTGGTGGTTATGGAGTGACACTGGGAATCAGGGAATGTGGATGAGAACTTTGGCACATTGCATCATTTCTTATCTTAGCTTAACCTGAGAGCTTTAAATGTTAGGTTCTTCATTAATGGGATTGTCTCTGTTGCTATATTTGTCAGACACCCATGACTTGGATTATTAGGCTGGAGTCTCTGGGAATTTTTTAAAGTAAATAATGCTACTGAAGAAGTATAAAAGAAGACTCTTGTCATCTTCTAGAAGTTCATAAAACTCCAGACATAGCCTCAGTGTGATTAAAAAAATAAATATAAATATAGTATAAGGCAAGTAATCCAATGGCATAAGGGCCTATGTATACTCCAATAGTTTCATTATGTATGTCCTTACTCTTCAAAGTGGTTTCAAATGAGCTTTCTACTCACTCACCTTTTATGCTATCAAAACAATAATGTGAACTTTGAATGCTTAAGAGTGACACGAAATCTCATGAGCACTTGTCTTATCTTACTCCTTTCATCAAAAGTTATCCTTACTAAAGAGAAACTTTATTAACAAGGACCAGCTGCTTGGATATCTACAGCACTGCACAGTGCCATCCTTTTCCTGTGAGGGGGACACCTTCCAGTTTCATCTGTCGGCTTTGCTATCACACAGGTCCTGAAGCGTTGGCTCCCTTCCATGCTGTTCCCAGGAACATTCCTGCTTCTAAAAGAAGCAATATTATTCTCCAAGAATAATACAGAAGTCTAGGAGCAGCTCTTTAACTCCTAACCTATCATTCTGACATTAAAGAAAACAACTTTACATTTGGAAGAGCTCCCTCGGTGGGCTCTGCATGTCTGGAATTGATGGAGATAGAAAGAAAACCGATGGATTTTGCAGGCTATAAAACAGTGGGTTTTACAGATGCATTTGGCTCATATCAGCAGTGAGCCCAGAGCCACAGATATTCTGTAGGTGAGATCAGGCCTCTAATTGCAACTGCAGAGTGCTAATGGAGAGCTTTGGGAAGATTTGCAACCCATCCTGAGTTCATCTGAAAGTCTTATTTATAGATTTCCACAATCGAGGCTCTGCATCGCCCTTCCCTTTGCGAGCTGTGTCACTCTGCTGCTGCCACACAACCTCCCCCTGCTGCCCTCATATGCAAACAAATTTGAACTCCCAAGAAAAAGAATTTTGGACTTTATAGACTCTAATTCAAACCACACTGTGTAAATCAGTAAGATGTATGCATATCTTTAGAATTTAATTTCTTGTCATTTTTCTTCCTCCTTGCAGCCACTGGAGGGTTTGTATAGCCCCTCTGTCAACCAGTCATTTAAAGGCAAAAATCCAAACACTGCACTTCTGAATATTTCAAAAGCTTTGTATTGCAGACTTTCCAAAAAATAAGTCTTACAAGTAAATTGCACAGTATGAGGAAAACATGTAATTTCTGGAGTGTACCAAGACTGATTTTCAAAAACACAGACAAAAATAGAGAACTGGATGTGCCTAGCTGTGCCTGACCCCATTAACCTGAGAGCTATTGCTGGCAAACCAAATGTGTCCACTTGGTTTAGCTTATTTCTAATTTAAAATCAGATGCTCATCAAACTCGGTGAGGATATTTGTATAAGTAAAAGTAAAAAGAGCTGAAGGAATCTCTCATAGACGATCATTTCTTCAATATATTTACCATCTTTTCCTCTTTATGTGATAACTGCTGTATGTTATTTCAATCATGCTGGTAGAACTCAGTCTTCTGTTTCATCAAATCCAGGCTGTTTTTTGTTTGCTGGGAAATATTGCAGCAATTTTCTCTTTAACAAACTTCCCTTGACTAGCTGAAGTTCATGATAAATGGAGGGCTTTAAACTCCTGATGTTTATTAATGCATAGCATAGACAATAATTAGGTGTAAAGCTGGTCAAGTTTATTTTTGGGCTGAAGATAAATTTTGGACTGAAGTAAAATTTGCAGGTTGGGGCTTTTTTGGGTAGAACAGCGGGTACTATTAGTAATAATTTTTCCTAGAAATGATATTTCACTGAGAGCACATTCCCATTTCCTGTCTTACTTTAGGACGCACTGGCGTTGAAATCCGCATGCATGTGACACTTGAAGGCAGATGTGGTTTGTGTGGTTCATTCTGGGTTCCTTGCTGGTTTAGTTCTTCCAGCCCATCCCAGGTGACCAAGAGATGTGGCCATGCAGCCAGCTCAGCTGCCACCAAGCACTTGTTTGAGGTTTTCTGTGCTGAACGTTCACATAACAAACACTCTTGAGCACAGTGAGCCAGGCATGGAAGAAATGAATCAAAATTTAAAAAAAAAAAAAAATCTGAAGTTGGCTCAGCTCTTTAGTATTCTGGGGCTAAGGAATATCTGAATCACAGTCATTATTGCAGCATGCTAGAAAATGCAATTTAACTGTAATTTAATTTCAAGGGAAATACAATACAGTTCTAGCCTACACAACAGCAATCAGTATTTTGGTATAGCGTTTTCATTTTTCTACTTGTTCCTCAGAACCTTCTACCTGCTCCCTGGCCCCTCTCTCAAAAAAGAGTAGATAATATGAGCATTCTACCCAATTCAAAAGCAAATTAGTACTAGAATATTGAAATATACATGCAAAATTTTATAGTTTCATCAAGCTCTGTGACACGGATATTGGAAAAAAACATTGTTGGGCAAGATATCTGGCTACCTTTGGTATTAGTTTGCATCACCAAAACACACACTTTTCAAGAAAGAGCCATTGTTGTTACAAGGACTTTGACAATAGCTCACTTTCAGGAAAGTTGAGTGATGTACATTAAAGGATGGTAAGAGGCATTTTACACCATCTAGAGATTAAAAGTGTGAGCTTAAAGCATCAATCTGCAAATAAAGCCATCTAATAGCAAGTAAAATGAGAAAGGTGATAAGAGTGTCATGATTCATGGCATGAGCCAACTGCATTATGAATGATCAATGAACATTATCATCAGAACAATGTCATAGTCTTACAATTATGGTGCATCGTAAATGCAAATATAATTGCTTTGTATGTAATGAAATACAAAAGCCACATTTAAATAATAATGTTAAGGTTGTGATCCAAACTGGCAAAACCTTGAATAGTCAGCTAAGCTGACATGATCTCATCTTAACCTTTTCACTGCTGTCAGAGCAGAAATGGGGTTGGAGAAAGCGTGTTTATGAAACATCAGGATTTGCTGATGATATTGGAAAAACCTGTTTGTTCTTAGCAGATGGGAGGCTAAAGCAAATAGATATAGTTTCTTTTACTCTATTTTGAGGTCATCTTATTGATTTTGCAGTTGCTTCTATGTGACTGAGAGGTGAGCCAAGTTATAGTACAGTTGATTATGGTGGTGGGAGGGAAGAGGCTGCAAGAATTACAGTGCAGTAACAGAACCAACAGTAAAAGAAATGCTAGCAGATGTCAAAAAACAGTGTGTACATCCACTGAGTTTTTGTTTAATTCATCATCTCAGTGCAGATGTCATACTGCTAGAAACTGATAAAGTGATATTTTAATCTGTCTCTCCTTTACTCCAAAGGTGCATTCCTGTACAGGAGTTTGCACACTCCATAATCCAGGTGTTCTGCTGTGGTATTTCAGTGGGACAGGAGTAGGGCTGCATTTTCATACCACTGCTTTAAAAGCCACTGCACATGTTTCTAATATTATCTTGTGTAAATGCCCTCAGCTTGGAGAGGGACATGCAATCCACTGAGCAGTCCAGGCCTATTCCATTCCTTTTGTTTAATGAGCAAAAGGGAGTAAGGAACACAGCACAGATGAAATCTTGGCATCAGCCAAGCTGATTTTCAGAGGGTCAGGAATTCATGTCAGCAATCCTCTCTGAGTGGTTCTCTCTTGTTCTGGCGTCACAATGTAACTTTGCAAACATTCATTGTGTGATTCTTAGCATTCCTCATGTTACTGTGCATTCCTCTTTCCTTGTTTACCCTGGTATTTTGAGATAGGCATAAAATAGTATTCCATTCCGAGGTAGAAGTACTTATTTTTAGGAGCTCTGAATGTTATCATGGCTTACAGTGATCAGTGGATGTTATTAAAAAAGGTCAGAATGCCTCATCTGGTTGGGGACTGGCAACTGCTACAGCCATACCATTCAGCAGGAGAATAATGATGTTATACTTCAGAACATCTATTTTGACAAATTGTCCAGAACATTACAAAGTTCTCATCTGCCATAAATGGCCCCAAATACATAAATATCACAGTTAGTGTCTTATCATTGCTATGTGTTTTAATAGGAATGTTTGATCAATATATGTGTAAGTACTTAAAAACCTAGAGAAGGGCCAAACCACTAAATTTATCAGGAATTCTTATTAATCTTCCCCACACAGGGATCTTTAAAAATGCACAAGGTTTATGATCACCTGATGTCATACAAGGAGACATCAGTGTAATTTTCCTGTGCAGCCAGAAGAATGCTGCCTGTTAGAAATATGGTTAATAAAAAAGCAGAGCTGTGATGGCTGGGCTGCTTTTTGTGGCAGTATGTTAAATTGTCAAAAAGTCTCCATTAAACTCTGCATGAAAACACTTGACCCTTTATTACTATTAAAACTTATCGGATTTTCAGCATGTCAGTGGCCAAGCTGGAAAGAGCAGTTAAGTTAGAATAAGGCCTTGCATGAAGATAATACATCTATGTATAAAGTACAAGGAAATTAAGACTGCATATGGTAATGAAGTGCTTGACCCTTCTAGTCTTATGGTTTCCCTAAGTTTATAATGCTAACATTATAAGAGCATTGTCATTACCAAGACTATTTTATTTCTAGGCAACTTTGGGTTAGAATGTATTCATAAAATATTAGAAAGTTTTCATTGTTATAAATGTACTCTAATCATGTAATTTACACATGTCCCAATATGCAATTCCTGTTAATAACACTTTGTTAAATTGGCAAGCTGTGATTCAAAGTTAGTTGTCTGTGACGAGGTCAGTAACAAATAGAGAGCAATAAAAATTCCATAAATGTCTTTGCTGCATATCCTAAAAATATAATGGGCTGAAATTGGTAGGTATTTAAAAACCAGACATGGGTTTGGATTATTTTATAGGACAATGGCTCCAGTTTCTACATCAGAGCATTATTGGATGATCAGATTCTTCTCGGGTGAAACTGCTGAGAGACGTAGACATGAGTGTCAAGGCTGGCACTACACTTAAAGACTTAATAACCTACAGATGATACAGTCATGGTGTCCATAAAAAATAATTACTGCAGATCAATATAAAATAAGAAGTCTCAGCATATTGAGTCATCAGAGTTGCAAGATATAAAACATGGGACTAGAAAGATCTCCTGCATTTTCAGGTTCTGCCTACTAGTCAGTTCTTATGAAAAGCATATTTGTCTTAATTTGTATTATTTGTATTACCTGAAAACTAATGAGGTTTTGCATAGTCCTGTTATTGGGTTGCTCAGGGCTGTCACATCTCTGATATTGTCTTCTAATTTCTAAGTTACATGTTTGCAAGCAATTTAAATCTACCTACAGTTCTATCAGCATTTCCTTCTCAGATCAAATAGTTCTACTTCTTTAGCAGTTTAAATCCCCAGTATATTTACAGGATATTATTATTTCCTTATCTTTCTAATTTGCTAGGGTCTCATTAAGACCATGTAGACTTATCTGGGGCAGCTGTGGAACTAGAAACAGAATAACTCCAGGAATGGGAAGCCCCAGTTATTACAGCTGCTTTCAGTGCCCATGTTAGCAGAGTTGTGCCATGATAGGTGATGTGTATGGCATCATGACTACAGTGCCTCCTTGGGAAATGGATATTAATTGTGTGATATGGGTATTAATTATGTCATGTTCATGTTACGATGCACTTCAGATGTGGGGAAGTTTCAGGCATTCAGGAACAGACACTGTTGTCCAGGGTATTCACAGTCAACTGTCTTGATCCTGAGTAAAATGAAATAGTTTCTCTCCTAGTGCAGGCTGATTCCTGCAGGAACCCAGGAGGACACAGATCTTCACCCTGGCAATGTGCTCTGAAGGGCAGATGCACAGAAAGCCTGGGACATTAGCAATAGAAACAGAAATAGCCAAGGAAATTATGCACAAATGAACTCAATTTTCTTTAGGTTTTTGAAAGAGACTTTTGAGAGGGCAACTGTCTAAAAAAATAATTTCAGATAAGAGGAAGAGCAAATGTAGCAGAAATAATGATTGTGGTAGAATTATATTCAGTTTTTCATAAGTTATATGACTAAATGAAAACCACAGTTCTTCATTCATGCATCATATACATCACCTGCATCTCTCACTCCTAATTGGTAGCAGACAGATGTGTGTGTCCACATATTGATTTTGATTACTTCTGATACACACTGGCTGAACTGTAGACCCCAGTCAAGCAGTGTCTGTTCATTTTTTTTTCTGTCAACACCTGTTTCTTTCTACCATCTCTTGCCTTCAAAGATGAAAACTTACATGGAAAATAGAAGTTAGGGAAAATAGAATTCAATCAACACAGTAATTCCCGGTAGCAATAAAGCATTTTGTGGTTGCTCCCTCTCTGATATATAACTCTCATTTAACAAAGATTTTTATTTTGCATGGAAACTTCCTTATCTTTAATAAAGGAGAAGAAAATGCAAGCTCGGTTTTCAGTGGCCCCCAGGGATCAGGTTTTGTGCAGCTCCCTGGACTCACAAGAAAACAATAAATTGCAATGAAACCACAAGGCTCAGGGAGGCTGGGGTTACAGTTGTACTGTCTAAGTGCAAGTTCTAGGAGGTGCATTTCTCTTACTCCTGTGAGGCTGTAGCTTGTGACCAAAAGCTTCATATTTCTGTATGGTTTAGAAACATCTGAAACACATTTGGAAGACCTGTAAGCATTTCACTGGACCAAATTCCTCTAAACACTGGGGGGTTACCTATAGTTTGCCTCCACATTTGTGCCATGTATGTATGATATGGAATTGATCCTTGCTGCATTTATTTGGGAAGAGTTTCTGGGATAGCATTCTTTTTTTCCTTTAACAACACCACAAAGGAAGGATGAGTCAGTAGGTTTTTTTCACAGCTAATCCATGGCTGGAGAGGAAACGTTGGCTGAGTTTAGCATGTGCATCTTGGGAACACAAAGCAATTTGCAAGGACTAGAAATGAGCTTGTGTTTTGGATGTAGCTTCTGGGGATGCATCCAAGTGCAAGCTTAGATCAACTATTCAATATCCCTTTTCCCTGCTTCAGACTGAGCTGAGCACCAAGCATGTCTGTCTGCCACCTTCTCACCCACCGCAGAGAAACAGATATTGCTGATAGATTTGTGGTCAGGCTTTCTCTTGTTTTGCTCACATATTTTATGTGTTTCATATGATTTACAGTCTGTCCTGATGCTTGACTATGGAAGCATCGCTGCAGAAAGCTTTTAAATTACACAAGAACTGCAAAATTGGTCTGTATAGGAAAGAAGTGTATGTAAGTGCACAAAGGCAGGTATTTGCCATCGACTTCACAAAGCTTAAGATTTTTGCTGTGGATGGTTTCTTTCAGGGGATGTGAGCTTTCATTTTTGGGGAGTTCTTATTTGTTTTGGGGGTGTGTTTTGTGTTTTTGGGGGCTTTTTGTTAGTTTGTTTGGTTGGTTGTGTTTTGGGGTTCTTTTTTGGGGGGAGGGGGTTGTATCCAAAACCCTTTTGCCCCCAGAAAACTCTTTTCAAGCTGTTTCCTTTGAAGAAACAACTTGTTGATTTTTTTTGAGGAAAATGCATGTTTCTCCTGTCATAAGCTATCCCCATTCTTTCTTGCTGCTTTTTCAACTTCATCAGAATGACTTGGCTAGAATCAAAATAAGTTAGATATCTTTGGGGCTGGAGAATCCCACACAGGAAAGTGCTATGATTTGGGGGGTTTTTTACATAGTTCTTGCTGCTTAAATCCTGGTTTATACCTTTCAAGAAGCACTGGGGTGTTCTTATTCAACAGTTGTTCCAGAATTGGAAATGTCCTTTCTCCCCAGGGCTGGAGAGAGAAAGGTTTTAGTGCTCACAGTGCTGGCTTGTGGAGGTACCTGGGAGGAGTAAAAGGGCTGTTCCTCAGAGTCAAATACTAAGGAGTAAAAAGGGTTTTAACCATTTCAAGTTCCCTATAACAGAAGCAGTGCCACACTTCCACAAGAACCTGTGATTCAGATCATAAATCTGTAGTACTACTTTATAAATCATTCACAAAATATGCACCGTGATTCATTCCTTTCCTTATGGAGGGTATTATGAGAGAATATGAAATAAATGCATTTTTAATAGGGCCTGAAAGCAGAGCATTGTCTCTTTGGGAGAGGCCAGAGTACCAGAGTAAAAGTCTGCTTGCCTGTGTGATAATTAAACTGGCCCACCTCCTTTGTCTCTACTTCCCTTATACCTGTTCATGGATAATTGGCTTCTGGGAGTAGAAAATTAAATTGGAAGCTAGTGAATATTGTGAGGGATAGGGGAAAAAAAGTGTCCACACATAAGGAAGTGGGAGGGGAGAGAGAGATGCCGTCTTCATATGTATTCGTATAGTTTCTTGTGAATTTTTGCTTCCTTTCCTTTTATTCTGTTACTGTTCCATGGACTCGGAGGCAGGCTATTCTCCTGGTGTTCTGGGTCCTGTTGTAGTCAAGAATTTTCACAAAGAAGGCAGATTTTCAGCCTAGAGAGGTTTAGGTGACTTAAAGTAAATCTGACCTAAAAGTATTTAAAAGATTTTTGTCTAACCTCAGCCTATAAATCCCTCCAGCTTTCACCTACTGCCTCCCACACTCTGTATTGGGAGCTTTTACACAGCCTACACTGCTTCATTTGCCTTTGGGATTCAGTATCATAAAGGTCATCGTTTTGTGGCTATGCTTTGGTCACCCAAATGTAATAAATTCTACCCACAGTTATTTATGCCCAAAGTTCCCCTGATTCAGAAATTCAGGCCCGCAAACTTGAGTCAGAGTCTACATGACTCTGTTTATGATCCTGCATCCCCTTGAGTATGATTGTTCTTTAACCTGAGATAAATTTCAGGTCATGACCCTCTGCAGTTGTTCCATGACAGAGTGAGGGGCTCTTCTTCCTTGGCATTGCTGTACATCAGATACAGCAGCTGTATCTAAAAGCCATTATTTTGTATACTAGACCTACAGTCACTAAAGTAGTGAATTATCAGAGTCTCTGACTCTGAAAACCAGCTGGTCATGGCAGATATCTAGACACACAGAAGTTTTATCTGTCTATGATTTCTATCTCTTTATTATTTCAACCAGCATCTATATTACTCTGTCAGGTTGCTATATGCCTTACTCTGACATTGGATGCTTTTATTAATATTTTCTTTCAAAGTAACTTCCATGAAAAGAAATTACCTTGAAAGAAAATAATAATAAAAGCATGAAAAGAAATATTAAATTCTACCGTCATGATATGTTATTTGTGACTTTTATTCTGCATTAAACAGCATTTTATATCCTAACACCGTCCCAAATCTGTACATTTAGTGCCTGATCTAAAGCCAGTTCAAATCCTTGGAAGTCTCTGTGGAACTGGGATTCACATAAGGCCTTTAAAGCTGCTAAAAGGTACTGCCAGATTGAAGATGTCTATGAGCAGTAATTACTGAGGAGGAATTGTGGCTGAAGGCTGGGCAGGAACACCTGGAGTTCATCTGGAGCTACAGGAACATTTGTCATCGTTGTGGAGGAGCTCTGTCCTCCCCAAGATATAGGCAGACAGACTCCAGTGTTTGATGCAGTGTTTGAAATTGTGTAGCAGATTTTTGTAAATGCACAAAGTTCTGAATTAAATGAGCAGGAGTTTACTGCACTTGGCACAGTGACTGCTGGGCTCTTTTGTGAGCTGCTAAATGGGATTGGTTTTATCTGTCCCTATTTTTGATGCTGATGTGTTTTGGGCATTTGTAAACAGTTTTTCTGTTACAAAAGCTGCTGAGGAGAGATCAGTGAGGGGGGGTGGTGATCTCTGGGGGGATTCTGAATTGTCGTGAGACTGTAAGCAAGCACACAGGCCACAGGTGTTCTTAACACCCTCAGCACAGAAACAGTTAACAGTGTGGGGATGGGGGACCTCAGGGTTTCAGTTAACAAATATTAAGAAAATAAGACTATCTTTTGCTTCCCAGGGCTATCATTTCAAGCAGGCTATGAAGAAGAAAGCTGAGAGAGTTTACATGTATTTCATGTTTTGGAGATTGCTCTTAGAGCTGCAGGATCTGGAATATGACTAAAATAAATAAGTAGTTTTATAAAATGGTTTGTGGCAAGGAAGGAACGTTGCCCACAATTTCCAGTGAACAGAATGAAGAAATAAAACTCTCTTAATCCTGGTTTCACTCACAGTGTCACTGCCATGGCCCTGGGATTATGCCACAGTGAGTACAAAAGATGCTCTTCCATGGCACCAGCTTTTCCTCACACCTGGAAGGTGCTGGCTTTTATTGTCCTGTACTCTGTGACTTATGAAATAACTCAAGGGAACAGCTACATAGACATTACAGTCAGAGACTGGGAGTGAAGGAACAACCTTTCAACCCTCTGTGAAGGATTTATAGGGTGAGGCAACTTTTAGGAACTCAGTCTAGAAGGGAGCTTGGTTTGTCCAGTCACCTTGCACTGAGACAAGGGCAAGTGCTGCTCAACCTTCCCTGAGAAGGGTTTGGGAGCAAACACTCACTCCTGTCACACTGTGAGAGTGAACCCAGCACTGGAATAACAAATCCCTGCCTTTAGCATGCTATCCACATCCCTCACTCCTTAGTATGGAGTCAGTATTTTACAGGGGTATCATGAATTTGTGTCACACTTTGCAAAATCTGAATCGTCTGAGTTTTTCCTAATCCTGGGTAGATTGATTGGTAAAGGCAAGGTCTAAGTAGAATGTAATGCAAGTAGAATAATTAAGTAAAAAATAATAAATAAATTTTAAAATGTATGGAAAATCCACCAGAGTTCTCTGACTGCTACAGCCATTGCCCCCTGTCTTTCCAGTGCAAGAGTTTCTTTAGCTGACTGGACAACCTGTCTTTGATTTGATCCTAATGAATTGTAAAACAAATTATAAGAAGCAGGCAAAAGGCCTTTAAAACTAGTTTTACTTCCAAAATAGGGCCAGAGCTATTCATTAAACTCTATTAGCAAACTGATGAAGCAGCTACTTTGCACAATAGCAGGAATGAGTAAGTTGAGAAGACAGATGGTATAGGGAAAAATAATTATTTTATTCTTGAAGTTTATTTACCCAAAGCATTTAGGATAACTAGTTTTAGCAAACTAAAAAATCACTAGGAAGTAGCAGTGATTCTATTTTACAGAAATTATGTCAAGAAGGAGCTAAGGAATTGGACTGTTCTGTCAGTAAATAAAATCAGCTGGCAATTGAATTTAAGAGGATCTGTTTTACAGATACTGATGTAATTCCTCAAAGTTATTCCTTACTGATATAGATAGATAGATAGATAGATGTGGAAGGGTTTGGGGGAATCTAGTTTATTTGTTTTATTATAGCTGACTATTTTTTGAGAAAGTAATTACTTTCTTTTTGGGGGGAGGTGGATTATTTGTGTAGGTGGGCATTTTTTTTTCGATAGATGGTCTTATTTTTTTTTTTTTTAAGGTTTTGTATATTCCTATACAAATTCTTTCTATATCACTGAAATGTAAATGAAAAATAAAAGTTTTTTTTTCCTTTTTAAGCACTTCTGTTTTGCATCTTTGCATAAAAGCAAAAGCAAAGATAATAAAATCAGAATAGAGGCATGCTCTACCCAGCCTACCCTGATGCAATTAATAATTAAGAACAAATGGCTTGTAAAATACCTACCAGTATGATTAAAATGCTAGGAAAAGGTTGCTGTAAGAATAATTGCTTTTTGTTTAATGTAATCAAAAAACAAATTCATGGTTCAATATCTTTTGTGTTGTTGTATGTTTTCTGTTTTTAAAATTAATGTGACATAAGGCATTCTTTATGCTAATGTTATAGCTCCTTGGACAAGTTTAACACCATTATCTTCTTTAATGAATAATTCATTCCCTGTTGAAAACTTAACTATATCATTTTTACAGTGTGTAAATGAAACTTTGAAGTGCAATTTAACTTTAAAGAACTTCAGATTGTAGAAAATTCTCATAAACCACCAAAAAGTACTGTGCAAGGAATACTGTCTTGTACTGAGGTGTGAGCATGTTGTGACGAGCATGTTTGCAATTTTTAATTTTGCTGCTTGTTTTAAAATGTCTTGGAAAGGGTTCCTGGCTGGTTTCACTTTATTGGCATTTTCTACACTTTTAGCTATGTCTTCTTTTTGAAAATAAAAACAGTACCTGTAAGCACAGCAAAGCTCAGATCCTCATTGTTCCGAATAATTCAGGAAGAACCTCTGGGGGAAGGTGACAAAATGGGGTAAAATTGAAGCCATACTCTTATTTCCCACACTAGATTCCTGCCATCTTGTAAGAAAACCTCTGACAGTCACAGTTCTTGATGCAAGTGAGAGCAAAGATGGATCCTGGGAAATTTTCCTATTTTTTTGTTTCCAGAATTCTCCCCTGCCTAAGTAGGGGCTGAAATTTCATGTGGGGCTGTTTCTCTGGAGTGATCCCTACACGTTAACTGGAACATTAGATATGACATCATTGTTTTTTAATTAATATGAGTATGGGATAAGCAAAATGGGGCATGGTAATGCTGAAGAATCATTGGCCAATTTATCACACTATTATGTTGACCCTGTAACTTGGTCACAGTACCTGATAATCAGTTTCAAGTTTTGTGAGAAATATTCAATTAATAAGTGAGTCCCACACTGTCTTCTTCATGCTGGAATGTGCTTGTTTATGTATGTGCATTGCTCTTGAATTTAATTATAGGTTTTGTGAATTTTCATCCATAACATACATTCCTATAAATTTTAAAATTTTGGTATCTGATGGAGAATCTCCCTGGGTCATTGAGGTTGTTAGATTACTGTATCCAAGGAAAGACAGTTAACTGGAATATGGATTTATATCCATGTAACAGAGCCTTGTTTCCTGATGCTCATTGAGTGTCACCTGCAGTGAGAGAGGATTGATTGCTGTGCTCTGTTAATAACGTGGCTGAATGGGGCACTGCAGGGCTGGGGGATCAGACAGGAAAACTCCTGGGTGAGAAGGTAAATGATAGAACAAGGCACTGTTTCAAGAGAGGCATTTTCCATGCACTAATTTCATCCTAAGCCAGGTCTGTTTTGAAAGTTTTCTGATATCTCTAAATCAAATCTGGGGATGCATCTTACTGTGTAAGTTGTTTTTATTCCAGGTGGAATACTGCCTTCGGGGTACTGGGGAGCAGCATGTGCTCCTCCTTCCTAGGGGAGCACATTATCAGCTTTAGTTTTATTATGTCCTTGCAGCAGATTTTCATTTTAGACATTTTAAGACTGAGAGCTGCAATATTTCATAAAAACCTACTTAGCAAGCGCATTTCTGGTTTTTTATTTTGTTGGGGTTTTTTCCCCTCTCTCTACCCTCCCCTTCCTTTTTTCAAGGTGTCAGAGCTTGTGGGTCAAAGGAATCTAAGGAGGATTTATTATATGTCAGGGAGCAGGAAAGAAACAGGTACCTTATTTATTTATTTATTTAGTTGTTGTATTTCTTCTCCCTGTGTTAACATTTTTTCGTATCTAAGTGGTGACATCCTCAAACCTACCCAGATTTGTGTTGTTTTACTGCCTTGCACACACTCCTGAGGCAGAAAGTTCCTCAGCCACTCCTTGTGGCACTGTAGTTGCTGGCTAAAGATAAATCATTTTTCAGGGACAATATCCACAGAGAAGAGCGAGGCTGGGGCAGGAGGAGGTATGAATCATAGCACTTTGTGTAATGTGCTCTCCCTCTGAACATATCTGGCTGTGGACACCAAACAGTATTTCTTCAAATGAAAAATAAATCCTGTGGTATTATAGGCGCCTAACAATGGCAATTCAGCAGGCTTGGCTTGACATCTGGATTTGTGGTATTTTTGTTTTATTTCCATGAGCTATCATTACTGAAAGCTTTGCACTTGTCCATCTGCACATTAGGAAACATGTGAGCATTTTCATTTTCCTCTCAAGTCAATCGTTTAATATAAGAAACGCTTTATGTTTTTCTAACAACTTTGGATTGTACAAAACATTGAAATAATCAGAGTTTATCCTCCTTTTCAATCTAGAGTTCATGCTCCTGTCTCCTTTATGTTGCTTTCTCTTTCTTTTAGTCAAATAAAATCCTTTGAAGTTGAGCACACAGAAAAATTCTTTTTTACCTTGAATAGCACAAGCATTCATCATCGTCAACGGTTACATTGGAGATTAGCTTTGTCATTAAGAGGAATAATCCCCATAATACTCCTATTCATCGGGTAACAGTTAAATGAAGAAATTGTGTGCAATTTAGTCCATGGTCCTGGCAATTGTTATTAGAATGTTATATAGAACTTGGGTAGGCTGAGTGAAAAAATAATTAGCACACCTTTTTTCTCTTTGACATTATGCAGCTCAAGATGCTCAAATACAATATACAGTGTCTCTTCAATAGCTGCATTTTCCATACCATTATTGGGCATTTGCTGGTCTCTAAGTTGTATTTGGCTCTCCCTATTCAGAGAATTTACTGATCTGTGACATGTCTCATTATGTTGTTCAAATATCATCTAAGGCGGCACAAATTTGTGATTATAGAAGGTAATTCTTTTTCTTCTGTCATAGTTTTGATACCAAAAAATATGCATTCACTTGAAAATAGAGGTGTCACTTCCTTCGTGCCAAAGAACTCTGCTTTAATGAGATGAGCTGTATAACCTCTTCCTGCAAACTGTAGGAGATTGGTGGCATTCAGTGAGTTGAGGTAAATGCATGTTGATGCAGCACAAGCACGGGAGACAGGTTAATGTGAGCTGCAGCAGCCAAACAGCAAGACTCTGCATAAATTGTTAGAACAAGATCTGGCTCGAGGCACTGTAGTCTGGAGGCGAATGAGATTTTTGTGTGCAAGCCACTCATCTGTGCCTGATGACTTCTGAGTTTGCTGATCAGTTTTGACCAATGCTGGAGGAAGAGCCAAAGTCTCAAAGGCCATTGGGTTCTTTAACAGATCCTGCAAATCAGCAGCAAAATGGAGGAGGGATGTGCCAATGGAAGCTCCCTCCAAAGGTGGCTGGCAGGGCAGTGCCTGGCCACCTGCACTGCCAGGACAAGCCAAAGCATCGTGGGCAGGGGAGATGCTGTGCACAGCACAGTGGGAAACTGTGGGGCAAGAGGAGTGTGAGACTGTGGGGGATACAAATCCACAGCTGGGAATGCCAGTACTGATGCTTATTTGTTTTGTGGTACAGGCTGCACGTTAAGCATGGGCCAAAATCTTGACCAAGCTTGAACTCAGAGCTGAACAGGAGCACTTGTGAATGTAGGGCTGTACATTGCACATGAGCAACCTGGTAGTGTCACAAGATGCTTCAGCCAGGTTAAATACCCCTGGAGTTCCAGATAAATGTGAAAGAATTACATGCAAGGAAGAGCAGTGCAACAATAGCAATCCTTATAACTGGAAAGGAAGCTGGCTGAATCAAAACTCAGCCCTGCTGACTGAGGAATAAGAGGGTTCTTTATAAGGTATTAATTCAAGACCAATCTAAAAAACACAGGGGAGAGATCATGTAATTTCACAAACACAGCTAAATTAAAGTTGAAGAAACATGTATTTCATCCCCCTGTAGAGCAGTGATCATCTTGAAGTAGGAAGGGTAGGGAGAAGGAGCCATTACTAAAATGGAACTTAGTCTTGGGACTTAGAGAGTAGAAGTTTCATATCTGGTGAGGAGTAAGAAAAAAAAGTGTTCGTTTTCTCATTTTCCTTATATTTTTGCCTCACGGCTGCTGATGGTATATTGCTGTTTGACTGAATACCTTCTAGCTGAAAAGTAATCTTTCACTGCTGATTTATAAGAAGAATTTAATTGAAAAAAAGTTGGCAAGGTGACTCAGTGGATGGAGACAGATTCATCTGTTATGCTCTGATGCAAGTCCTGGCAGAACTAGTTACATTATCATTATCTTTCTGGTGTCAAACAGCCAGTGTTCAAATTTTCTGACCTTACTGATTTTTTTTTATTTTTAGAGAGTTATGTATGGCTTGTTGATTGAGTTCAACAGCAGGGAAGGCAGCAGTGATCAGTTTTGCCCTAACTGAGAATCATTGCAGTCAATGGGAATTTCTGTAAGAGGTTTCCAGGGACAATCTGCCAGCCAAAAGGCAAAGGCAGAACTAAATTATCATAGAAAATTGCAGCAAACCTAATTAAGCTAGGTTTGTGGAGAGAGATATTGGTTTTAACCACATGAATATCTATTATCTGCAGTCACTAAAGATGCTTACAGCACAGACGACTCCAGCAAATCATGCAGGACAGAGCTGAAATCTGCAAGGGCTCTCTCTCATGTGTGTCTGCATGGTAAAAGGTGTTTAATATTAATCCTTAAGATGGTGAGGTTTTGTGGCATTTGAAAAATGCTCCCATATGCTCATGGTGAGGACCAATATGGCTACAAAAGGCCTGTGCAGCAGGGATGACACAGCAATCTGCTCCCTCCAACAGACCCCTTGCAGCACAGGAAAGGAAGATCAGGGGAGCATTTCCTGAGCAAATGCAGAATGCAAAATATTGTTCCTTCAGGAACTGGTATATAACACACTGAGAATCCCATACACCATTTATCACGGACTCTCCCTGCTAGAAAGGGAAGACAATAAAATCCCATTGTAATATTTTCATGGAGGTGGATGCCATAAGAGACAATGTGACCTTATGCTAATCAGAGAAGGCTCTATCAGTGTTGCAGTCTCAACCAGACTCTTCACTGTGTGAAGAATTGATTCTCTTCTACCCCTTTTCCTTTCCCTGTGGCTAGGATTAGCATCACTATTGATTAATGATCATTATGAAAACACTGTCCAGAGACCCCTGTGAAGATCAGAGCTCCATTGCTAAGGGCTTTTCTGTCCTGAGGATTTTACAGATGGCATAAAATTCTCTTCATTCTTATTACAAGCTGCTCTATATTCTGTTGTGCACAGTCATAAGTCCTCCAAAGACTGGCTGTCAGCCATGCTTGTGGTGTTCTTCCCAATATATTTATCCTGATCTAGAGAATTGCAATCTTATAGCATCTGCCAAGATTCTCATGGACTATAGATATAGAGGAATATGGATAAAGATAATCCATTGGGAAATTCTGCTACAGCCTAAATAACACCAAAGGTGGAACAGCTAAAGGTAGTCTATGATTCCATGAAACCTAAACACCTGCTGTTTATTCATTTCTAACTTGCTTAGAACATTTGGAAAGGGGGAGAAAGGAGAGCTGAAGAAGATCAATGGACATCCCTCTAACTTCCTGATGTATTGTTTTTCACATGCCATTTTTCACTGCCCCATCTGGTAATCACTAGAGGACAGCAGAGTCTGGTCCAGTTCTTGTTTCGTTAAGCTGAGAGCTGGGAAGGAGTACAAAACTTAGTACTGAAGTGCTGATATGACTTTCACAAGTTATACAGGAGAATGTCTCAGGCGTTCACATTAAGATTTTCAAGAGTGATCATTTGCCCTTTTTTTTTTTTTTTTAAAAATGTTACACATGTATTTTGGAGATGACATTGTCATTCCCAGAGCTATTACTCTTGGCCAAAAAGAAGCTACAAAATTTTGTGGACCTAAACTCAATGAAAATGTTCACAAAATGATAATTGCAGACATGTGTTGAAGGAGTTGAAGTTACCCATTGTGTCCCACAATGAAGATCTTTGTATTTTTGTGAAGTGTGTGTGTACAAAGCAGAGTTAATAAGTCAGCATAGCCCTGTCAAAGCTCCCAGTGTCTTGAACAGTGACAGCTGGGGTCAAAATGCATCTATAATAAAATATACACAATGTGCTGACCAAAGAAAATATCTACATTGTCTACCCCCTCCCACATTCATTCTTGTTTCATTGTAAGGATTGCAACCATACCTTCATTCTTCTTTGAATTCAGAAATAAATTGCTATTAAAGGCTCATGTAATTTTAACAAGTATACATTTTTGCAGCATAGCATTGAATTTACAGGACACTTTACAAAATTATATGATTCTGACAATTTAGACAGGTTTTTTTGTAAAATGTATGGTCCCACAAAAATATCTTAGCCTCTTACTGTAAAATCAACATATACATATGTGAATGTAGCCACCTAAATACTAGATGTTGTATCTGCAGAGAAATTTATTTGTACAGAAGTAGAACCAGGGGCCTTTTTATGGTCTGACTCTAAAAAACGTGTTAATACAGGATCATACAGTAAATAATTCAAGTGACCTGGAGTGATCATTTAGTACAACTGCCTGAGCACTCCATGACTGACCCAAAGTTGAAGTGTATTCTTTAGTCATTGTCCAAATGCCTCTTGAGCACTGACAGGCTTGGGGAGTGGATAAGCTCCCTAGGAAGCCTGTTGCTGTGGTTGAGCAACAAACACAGCAGTTTTACCCTCTTGGTAAAGTCAGGTTTCCTAATGTCCAGTCTAAACCTCCCCTGATGCAGATTTTAACCATTCCTTTGTGGCCTGTCATGGCAGGGAGAGGAGTTCAGCCCCTCTTTCTCCCTTCTGCTCCTCAGAAAGCTGCAGAGAACAGTGAGGTCACCCTTCAGCTTCCTTTTCTCCAAACTACACAAAACAAAGGACAAAGTTTGCAGGGGATTCCAGTAAAAAGCTTCGAGATGGCAGCTTATGTTTAATAAATACAATTAGTTCTTTAAACATAGGAGGGAAGAAAAGACAGCTCATGACATCCCACAGTGAGAGGCCCATGACAGGAATAACCAAAGGTCTGTTACACTCACTGTTGAGGGCAAATCAGCCCTGTAGTGCTCAAGCTGACTGATGAGATAAGGGGATTTTAGCTTCCTGAAGGGTTTTATCTCCACTGAAATCCACCATCTCTATCAGGACTTTGTCTTAAACACAAGGCCAGTATAAACACACTGTCACTTTGAACACAATAGCTGTTAAAAAGGAATCACACTTTTGTTTTAAAGGAACTCGAGTCATTATATCTGTGTTTGCTGAGTAGGAGACTTGACAGTACAAGCAACTTAAGAGGAAACATGTAAAAGGCAGTAATTATAGGTCAGTTTGCTGAAGGCTACTAGAAAAATACACAACGTGGATGGCAGTCATAATGTTACTAAATATTAGGGGCTTTTTTCATTACAAGGCTTCTCTACCAAAAAAAAAAAAAAACCCAAAAAAAAAAAAAAACCACAAAAAAACCCCAAAACAAACCAACAAAAAAAAAAAACAAAAAAAAAAAAAAAAAAAAAACAAAAAAAAAACAAAAAAACACACCTAAAAAAAATACTCACACCCAACCTCTCAAACTTTAAGGCTAAAACGTGAGAGTAGAGAGAAAGTGATGACCTTTGAGAAGTACACAGAACTCCAAAGAGATTTGAAAGGATAGATGCTACAAGATGATTTGAATTTATGTCAAACAAAAGAACAAAAGGCATGAACTAAAGCCAAAGAAGGGTCAAATCCTAAAGGAATGCTAGTACAGTGTGTCTGGGCAGAGTGTAGCCATGCTGCATTAAAAATAAGGCAATCATATGAATAGTCATTGCAAGAAATAGGCAAATGTCTAAACATAAACAACATAATTGTGGGATGTAGCAATTAGCTCCAGACAATGCAGTGGTGCTAAGAGGATCTGATGGCTGCTTCTGATTTCATAATTGCCTTGCAGTTTGTGTATTTCGATTAACTGTATTTCTGTTAAGCAGGAACTGCTCTTCCTGCTGGGAGACGTTGCCATATGTGCAGTCCTGGAAGCAGCAACAGTGTGGGCTTGTGCTGTTCAATAAACCCCAGCCTTCATCCATGAGCTGCTGTTGGGCAGAGCCTGTGCGTGTGTGAACCCTCTTTGCAGAATGTACTCACAATTGCTGCTCCTCCAATGCATTCAGTGCTGCACTAGACTTCCTTAACTGAGGTTAAAATCCCCCTGCAAATTCTCTACCCCACCCATGTTATGCTGAATGTAGGAGACAAAACTGGGTAACTCCCTTGGTAACCTGGGAGCTGTTTAGGAAGAGCTGATTTCCAGTAGACTTCCAATGACCTCAGAGCTCCCTGCACTTACAATACAATGGCTGTCCCCAGTGTCTCTCCCACTTCCTTCCTCAGTATCATAGGGCACCTCAGGGTTCAGTGGAACTTTGTGCCATTTGTGTGACATTATAGATCCCTTCCCTGTGTATTCTTGGGATATGTAAGGACAGGTCAACAGCCTACAGTCCCACTGAGGACCCAGTGGATTACTACCTTTCTAACAAATTAAAATCAAAGTAATGATAAAGATCTTTCAAGAAACATGGTAATTTCCAAAGACTGACTATACTAGTAAAAACTCACTGCAAAACAAATCACTTTTCAGGGCATAGACCGTCCAGTTTAATGATTAATTTGCACTAAACATCTCATTAATAGCACAGATTGTTTTGCCAATGCTTCTGAACAAATATAATTGGAAAATTTATCAAAAATTCCTTAATGTATTTAGTGCTGCAAAAGACAAAACAGAGAAATTAATAGCAATATCTAATGATTTATTTGTGTATTATGGTGTACTCTTTTGTGGCTGGGATCAGAGCTCTAGATCTATATAGGTTGCCAGTTCCAGCAGTGGGTTTTCTCCTAGCAGTGTTTTGTTCTACCCACTGTCCTTTGTGAAACAAGACTTAAACTCAGAACTGAAAAGAGTTGGTAAAACTCCCATTATCCCAAGGAATGTATAAGGAAGCTGAGTAAGGAAACAAATTAGTGCCCAAACCAGAGCCCTGCTCCTCTTGTGCTGTGGCTCAGGAAGGCAGCTCTGACTTGGGCAGCTGTCTGACCCACGTTTCTTGCCTCAAAGAATGAATTGAGGAGCATCACACCCACTGCAGTGCCACAGAGCTGGGCACCAGGGTGTGATTGGTGAGCTCACCTGGCATCTGAACTGCTCCTGCCTCTGTTCATCTGGAGCTGGGGTACCTGTGCTCTGTGTTGAGTTACACAGCACAGATCTGCCCCAGAAGTGGTTTCAAATCTTGCTGTTCCTGCAAAAAAACTCTGTGACCTTCATAAGTGTCTCATTTCTGTTTACCTTGGTTTCATATCAGCAAACAGGGCTAAATATCTTCATTTGATGACTTTCCTGGTTTATGTGGTTTAATTTCTGTGGGATAGGAATGGTCTCTGGGTACATAATGTACAGAAGTCCACAGGAAGCCATCCAATTTGAGGTCACTGGCTGCTATGGTAGGATGTATAATTTTACTCAATAATATATTTGATATAAGAAAAGTAGTATTAAGACTTTTGCAGATTGTAACTTTTGGGAATTGTTCTAAAAATAACGCAACAGTGACTGCACCAGTTAATCAAGTTGACCTGATATTTTACAGAGCTAAAGATACACTTCATTATGCCAGAGAACGAATATAAACAGCCTATCTGTTAGTGCAGCCAGCTGAAAGTTCACAGAGATTCCAGTTCTGAAGTGAGAGCAGTGGGATTCAAGCACATCCAGAAGTGCAGTGTAAGTAGAGGTGGATGCTTTGGGCTTACTTTTTAAACTGTGGTTATTAACTCAGAGGTAGATGATGAGATGAGTGTGTATTCATGCACCTTTCTTCTGGAGATCTCTAGGATCAGACATTAATCTTCAGATCATATAAGATAGTCAAAATGGCATTTTCTCTTTTTGATCAGTATTAGAAATTTAGGAGATACCTGAGCTGCTATTAAATCTCTACATCTGTAACTGGACACAGCAATAGGATCTCAGGTGCTTTATGAGGTTAACTAATGCAGAGTGTTTTACCAGTTACAAACGTATTATACTATACTCCCATCTGGCAACAAGTGCATCTATACAATTTTCCTCTTATTCTCCTTGCTGAAGAGCATTTCACACAAATACCTGCTAGCCAGAGACATCATGGAAGTCTCTTACCTGTTCAGCACCACAGCTTAGAAATAGGAAAGGAGGATTCTAAATTGATAACAATCTCTGCTTAAAAATCAATGACCTGTCTAAGCTGATGCATATCAGCTCATGTTCTAGCCTTGATGCATTTTCTGACATAGTTGTGACATGTTGTCATTGGAAAAAATTTCCCAGCAATTATGTTTTACAGCAGTTGTGCCACAAAGGTGCTGATGACGATTTTATAAAATAACTTTACAAGTTCAGGCATCATCAGAGCAATATTTGAATGGTTTTGGCAAATTTGTGGTGGTTTATGAACAAGCCAGTCTGTGGTGCTCCTCTTTTAGAGTCTGTGAGACCTTCTATTTTGTGCTATAGAAAGACACTTTATCATTAAATCTGCTTCTCACCAGAGCAGATGATTCGATTTTTATGGATGGTATATAACTATCTAGCATCCCTGTGTCACGTTAGGAGCCACAGACCATCTTACTGGAATGCCACAGTAGAAAACCATAGCTTAGGTAGAATCCTTGATATTGTACATCAATACTGAACTTGGGAACAGAAATCCCAGGGCTGCCTACAGGTAGAGGAGTATCTCTTGAGAGCAGCCACCAATAAAACACCAGTCCAGGCTGGAGCACAGTAGAAGGTCAGTAAGGCATCCCTCTTTCCTCAACAAAGTCAGACAAAAGAACAGAGGCTTCTATTTGCATAAAAATTCATTATATGCTGGACATCATTTACCAAAGTCTTGCCCACAAAGTATGTTTGTCACTGAGTGTGCTGAACAAATAATAGTTAATAACAGTTAGCTCTTCTCATTGTCATTTCCATGTAACAATAGCAAAATGAAAAAACAAACCCTTGTCTCTTGAAAATAATAAAAACACAAAAGAAAACCATTACCTCTAAACTGGAGAGAGATTTTTTTCAGCTTTATCTTTGTTGGACTTTCTCCAAGGCCTTCAAAGGATTGGTCCTTCTTTGCAAAAACAATAACCAAAAAGGGTTTTGCATAAAAGCTGGAAAGACACTTTTACTGAATTAGAAAAGGGGGAATAATTTTCCCCCCAAGAGGACCAGGAGCCTTGGTTTTCCTTGATTTCATTGTGCCACCTTCCATGCCTTGGTTCTGCTCATTATAAAGGTAAGGCTGGAAGAGGAATTCAGTGCTGACATTCTGCAGTTGGACTTTGATTCTCCTTTTGCAGTCAAGCTGTCTTTGCAAGGGTGAAATTCAATTTGCCATGCATTTTCTAACACTATAGGAAAACTAGCATGAATTCCATATTTTTAAAATACAGGAACTTGAACTTAAATGAAATGGAGTGCTACAGGGATTGGCTATTTTGCTCCAGGTTTTGATGCTGTGACTGCAGATTTTGCACATGGTTAAATTGTCACATGTGAATGGAGAGGTGAGTGGTGCATCCAGGGGAAGTGGATAACTCTGTAGATCCTATTAATGGTCCAATGAAATGCATGTTTTACCATGTTTCTCTGGAGAATTGTGCTGATGCCCTCCTTCATCATAGCAGCTACAGTGACCCCATCTGTCTGTGGTTGTTTCCAGATATTGATGTCAGAATATAGGAAATAAAACAAACATACTTAATGTTATACCTTTTCTTAAACATGGCAGTGCAAGAGAATTTTCTCATCAATGGCTTTGTTGGAGGGGAAAAAAGAAAGAGAGTGTACATCATTTAGACCTACAAATTAGAATTTAGGCCTTGCAGAGGTCTGCACAATTATTCCTTTAGTTACATTTATCTGTCTGGAGGTGTCTTTTTTCTGGTTGACCAATATGCACCTTTCATATCCATCCTTTTTCCTTCTTCTTTTAATGAAATGTATTTATTAAATCTTTACTCCAGGTGATTCTGTAAACTTATAGCATGAAGGAAAAGAGAGAATATTTCACAGTGATATTTTATTGCACTTGTTCCTAAAAATGTTCAAGCCTGTTATATTGCTCAACCCCCAGGTGTAGAACATGGACTCCCGAGGTTGAATAGAATGATTCACTTGTTTCACTATGAATTCAAAGTGGATATGAAGCATAAATCCCCTTTTTCCCTCTGTAATATAGTAGCCATGAATCACAATGTCACGCTGAGTCGATCATAATCTTAACACTTCACGCCTCAGACAACAACTTGATTTGTCAAGAGAACAGACCTGCAAGCTGCCAATAGCATTGATTCCCATTGGAAAAGAAAGGATAATTAAGTCCTCAGTGAGCTAGTTTCTTTTCTTTTATAAAAATAACATTAACTTCTATTTTTTAAGTAAACAGAAATGAAGAAATACTACATATGTATAGAATCAGTTGTTTGCTTTCCCTAAATAACTAAATGAGATTTCGTTCCATTTCCATCTGATAAAAAGTTCTTGAGATCATTCTATTTCACCATACAATAGCACATTGTGCTACATCTCAATTAGGGATACTGAAGTTAAAATTAATTACCTGCAATTTGCATGCTAACTGGCCTGCTACAGGATGCCACCATTGCTGGTATACAAGTGTGAAGCTGTCTAACTTGATGATGGGCATGAATAATCCTTGTGTTTTGTTGGAATTCTAGTCTTTTGCAGTGAGGTAATGAACAAAACGTGCTTTGAGTCTTAAATATGGCTCATGAGTCCTAAACATGCACGAAAGTCACCACATATATATTTAATATACTGTGATATGTTTCCCATATGGAGATGTGGTACATGAATAGATCAGTCTGTTACAAGAAAAAAATTTCTGTTGTTTCTTGAGGAGGAAGGATGCTTTGATGCTTTTATTTCCACTGCTTGTAAATTTAGCCAACAAGTGGAGGCCTCTTTTTGGTGCAGGAAAAAAACTTATACAAATAAATATACTGGCATGCAGATATTATTTGAATATGCCTATGAATATTTACATTAAAATTAGATTTGGTTCTAGCATTTGTATCCCCAAGGTGCTTGGGAATTTATGAAACACATAATAGTTCATGCACAGCGTGGATAAACCCATTGATCAGACTGTAATAGATCCTTCAAGTATTTTTCCTTTTCATTGTAGAAGAGAACAGCCAGCATTCATCCATCAGGGCCAAATCACTCCATCCTTCTTACTTGCTAAGTTTCCTGTTTGGCAACACAACAGAAAAAGAAAAGCACAGACTTCCCAGACATAAGGTTGGAAGGTTCAGTGTAGTCATCACGTCTAATTTCCTATAATCATAAGTAATATTGCAGAAGACTCCTAGATTACCAGAGTCCCTGCTTGCTGTAGCCATGAAGCACTCCCCAGCATCCTGGAACAAGCTGCTCTCACAATAAATGCTCAGAGTAGTCGTCAAGCTGGAAAGAGTTCTCTGACCTTCAGTAATCCAGAGCAATCTGCATCTCCTTCTTCCATGGCTCACATGTATTGGAGCTGGAATACTCTCTGCTACATCACTTGATGATTTTTTCAGGAGTGGGCATTTCCTCCTCTGTGTCAGAGGCAAGGAACAGTTTGTATCTTTGTCATCTCTGGACATCACACAGTCCCAAGAGAAGCGATGTAAAGCGTTCTTTTGTATTTCTCCCAGCTTCTCTCCTAGCAGCAGAAAGTACAAACCAAGAAAACACCTCATTTGCAGCCTGACAACAGAGCCTGACTTACTTGGTTCAGCATGGTTATTAAAAAAATTCTGGTGATTTAGGGCTTAATGCTTTGCTTCCTACTGCACTGAAATTGGATATAAGTTATGGTATCATGTAAATGAATAAGCTTTTGTCCTCCTAGTCATTTCCACTCTCTTCCTGCAGCTCTATCTCTTAACAACCACTACCTGGTTTTCCTATTACACATTCTATAGTTGCTGGGATACTTGCCATTCATAAGTCTCCTGAAACAAACTCGAGGTTTTTGGCGATGATCAAGCTTAATGTGGTCCAAATGTACTTGCCTTTTTTTCAAGTATTTGCTTGGGTTGCATTGCTAAGATACCAATGTCTTTGTGCCTTCTTTTCTGTTCCTCCAGAACAGAATGCAAACAGACTATTTGAATATGGCTGCTTTTCCACTAATATATTATCTATATTTGGTTCGGGGTTTTTTTTTCCATTAAAGCTAATTTTTTTCCTCAGCAACCCAGGTGCTATTCAAATTAAGATGTATGCAAATCATGCTTGGATAGGGAATTTAAGTTGAAATTTATTTTGATATCTGTTTAAATTTTCTCAGATTTTGTTTGTGTCTAAAAGCATTCTAAAAATCTGTCCAAAAAACCACCAAAACCTCACCATCCTCTAGGCATCTGTATCTCTGTGGAAAAGCAACATAAGTTAAACAGAACTGATAAACTGTGACCACCATGTGTTTGATTTGTGTAAGGAAGCTACCAAGTGTATCTGAAAATGCTATCTACCTGTTATCAAGTCAAGATCACTTTATTCCTACATAACAAATTATTTCTAGCAATGTGTCCTTACTCTTCCTACCCATCTGTGTGATGAGTGTGCACTTTTGGGGAGGATACAATTAAATACATTCTTATAAAGCACCCAAGGCAGTTTGGCTCTGGTTTCTGAGTGGTCCTCAAAGCATAAGTGCATGCATTGTGTAGGGATTGTCCAGCACAGGAGCTCAGTTCCCTGCTAGAAGTGGTCAGATGATTTTATGTTACTAATAAATAATAACATGGGATTGAATATCTTCTCTTAGTCATCTACACAGAACATGCAGTACCTGGATCACTCATAAACATCTTCCATTATTAAAAGGATGTACAAAATTAGCTACAGATGACATATATCAGAAAATGGAAGGAGAAACAGAAGTTAAAATCCAAACATCTTAATTATTTCCTGTTCTATTAAATTTCCCCGTTAACCTCAGATTTACTTCTGTCTTTTAACAGTCCTTCCAAGATCTTTGCAGTTCCTTCAGCAACTACAGACATTAAATTTACTATAACATTGGCAATTTTCTCCAAATTGTTTTGTTACTGCTGTAACTGAATAAAAGCTTATATAAAAATTCCATTTGCCTCAGTGATGCCACCCTGAGTGAACAGGGGGAGGAGTAGCCCAAAATACATTAGAGAAATTGCATCTGAGAACTGCTTTCCCTTTTGGGTCACTTTACAAAGGATATGAACATCATGGTGGAAAATCTGACCCTTGGCAACTTTTGGAAGATATTTTCAAGCAATATGTACAAAGTCTTTTACTCAAAAGACATCTTTTATTTATTAGTTGACAACTGCAAATGTTGTTTTTTGTTTTTCATTTAGTGTCTCTGAATTTTAACTAAGGCAGAGATCAAAACATGAGTACTCCTTAACTCTAGCTAAAAAAGCACTTAATAATAATCAAGTTCACATCTTGTATAAAGATATTTTTTCCCATAGTTCCTCATCTCTCTATGGAAAATAACAGGACCTTGAAGAGAGATGTGTTTGAATTGGGGACACAGGATTTTCATTTGATGTTTTTGTAATTCATTTGTAATTTCATTTTTGTAATTTCATTTGTTGTTTGTGTAATATCACAGACATTTTTAGGTTTTGTCTTCTGGGAAAAAGCTATATAAGTTTATTCAGTGCAAAAGTTCAATGAACATTAGTATGCAAGAACACATCTGAATTACATGGAAGTTACCCTTCAGTATCTTTGCTTCTCTAATGTGATTTTGGATTGTGAAAATATCCACATTTGCTCAAAGTATAATTTTAGCTAAAATGATAATTCTTCTTTTTCCCCTCAACAAGACAAACAGCATTTTGTCACTTAGGCAGAGGACATCATGGAAACCTACCACACAACATAACAATGACACTACATTTGACTCCCTTGACATATATTTATAGCATTATTTTTACTTATTTTCACCTGGGAAAACTGCTTTTAACTGACAAAAGGAACTCCCAATAGACAACATGACAATAAACCTGTAAAACCTAAATATGCTAGAAACCCAAATATGATATTGTAAATGATAAGCTTCTTTGCAGCTTACATCAGCTAGAAGTGTGTGGAGTCACCAACTAATGCAAAAGGCACAGAGTACTGCAAATCCCTTCAGTTCAACTCCTCATGAGTTTTCCTCTGGTCAAGAAAAAAAGCTTTAACAAGTAGCTAAGTGGATTTGTCTGAAAAGTCTGAAAGATCGTAGTACCCACAACTATCATGCTAACGTGGAATAAGCCATTCTTTGGCTATGGATATCATGGTTTTGGCTGGGTTCCAGAGAGGAAACAATAACAGGCCAGAGAAGATGCTACATACCTGAAAATGCAGGAAAGAATATTTAAAGCTGAGCATTCATGTTGGGATCCATAGTTTCCAGGATTTTCACCATTTTGATTGCATTTGACTCTTGGTTTATGGAACCTCAGGTAGGTACTGGAATATCAGCTAAAAGAACTTCACAGAAAGCCCAAAAGCTGAGGAAATTGGGCTTTGGATTGAAGCAGCTGATTTCCATATCAGACTCATTCATTAGCTTTCTACAACCAGAGTACAGTGTGTGCACAGAATACCCAGGTAATCCTTCAGGAGGGTCTATTTGCAGTGTCTTCATTGTGTTTAGTTTTATTTACCCAGAGTAAGCTGCTTTTGCCTTTTTTGCATGCCACTGTTCTTTCTCTGAGGGTCAGTCTGACTTCAGAGGGAGCTTTAGCTCAATGAAATCAGCAAATGCCATTTCTGAAATCCCTGCAGCACTTCCCGATCTCCTCACGTGGAACAAATGAAGTTGCTTTGTCTTAACAACCATATGTCAATATTAATAAATATGTAGCAGAGGAGGAAAAGATGCCACTGCAAGCCACCCCTAGACAGGAAAATCACCTTTGAGAGCAGGGAGTGATCTTTAATGAGATGTCCTCACAGAGCTTATTCGTGCCAGCATTATGGCCCTCACAGAATGATGTATGGGCATTAAAATTCCACCAGCCATCTACACTCCTGAGCACTACTGAGACTCTATAGAATACAGTTTCCTGGCATGTTTTCAAGGCATTAATACCATAGAAAAAATAAGTATTGTGGTCCTCTTTTCCCATAAAAATAGTCAAGATGATTTAACGATGTTCAAAGTTCTGCTTAGGACAAGGAAGATATAAAAGTCATACATGGCCCATTTCCTAAACTTTGGGGTAGAGCATAAATTCAGACAGATAAGAATGGTCTCACTTCCTCCTTTAAATCTCAGGTTATTCTGCTAAGTGAGTTTGGATTTGCATTGGTGTAATTGACAACAGAGTGTAAAATGCAGGTGAAAGGAGACAAAAAGGTGCATAAAAGGTGATTTTTAAGTTTCTTTTAAAAGGTTTCTAATGGAAGTGACTTTGAATTCTTATAAACACATTTTGTCATAGGAATAAAGCTCTAGTGTGGTAAAGACTTTGATTCTGGAAGTTAAAAATCACTTTAGTCTGTCAGTTCCTGTTGATCTGACTAGGCTTTACTTATGCAACACGTGGGTATTTTCAGCTGTTTGGATTGCTCAGACAGAGCGTACATCAGGCACCAGATATAAATTCTTATATTTGTGAGAGAATCTTTACAGCCAGAAAAGTCAATTGCAGGGGTCTTTTTCTCTGTAATAAGATAGATAAACATTGGTAGTAAGCAGGGGGTTTAGTTCAGTATCAAAACATGAAACTTTTCATTTTGAGCGAGGTGAATTACAGTGTTAATTCAATTAAAAGAACATTATGAACTGCATTTGACAATTTTTCCCTCTATCTCTATTAAATATGCTTGAATGATAAACCAGATTGTGCTCTCAATCTAGATTTCTACCTGAGTAATTCCATTGACACCCATGAAATTGCCCCTAATTTGAATAAGAGCTAACAAGATCAAAGAAAGATTAAAAGCTTTCTCACTAGCAGTTTTATCCTGTATTTGGTGAGCTTATTGTTTTATTATGGCTCTGTTAGAGTAAGCTCCTTAGCTATTTTAGTTTTAGTTGTGCACTCCAGAGTCAGGGCTGCCTTGTGCTTCTCTCTCAGAGTGACGCCAGCACCATCACCCATTCATGAAAGCAAATTTGCCAGGTGAAGTATTGCCCTCAAAATCAGGACAAAACACTGCAGATGATTGTTCTGCAAAGTTCATAAGGCAAGAAATTTCCTCATTCCCTGTGTTTGTACAATACCTGCTGCAGTAGCTCTCTGTGCACAAATGAGGGTACCAAAATTTCTCATAGTCTCCATAATGACTGCTAATTGCCTAAGAGAACTGACTCCAATGAAAAAAAGAACATATTTTCTAGGCTGCATTAGGGCTCTTGGAATCTCCAAACACTCTGAATTTTGAATCAGGGCAGAAGGCAGATTTCCCATGAAACTAATTTTGAAAGAAATCTAATTCATGTCTATGTTATGCAAAATGTTTCTCCTTTTTTCTATGAGAATCCTTTTTCTGCAAGTCACCAGCCTTTATTTTCCCCTCAGAATGTTTTATCAAGATGTACATGAATCTGGAGGTGAGCAAGTGTGGCAAGGATAAGTCTGCTCAATAAAAACTTTCTTGGTGGTTCAAAAGTTCAGTCAGTTTAAATGACACATGTACAGAACAACATGGATGAGGATGTATTGAATATTCCTGGTGATGGACAAGTGTCTGAAATGGAAAGACACAGTTTATTTCATAATGAATGACTGCAAGTTTTTATGAGTTTAACTAAAAGGGCAGCTTATATTCTGATAGTTTGATAGAACTCACTGACCTGCAAGTTCTTGTAGTGTCATTATTTTTGTTGGACCATTTTCTGCTTTGATGAAATGAATGATTACTTTTTAAAGTTCATTCATGAAAATACATGGATGTTTTTCACAGTTAAATGTATTAGACTATTTTCTTCAGACCAGGCATTTCCTTTAATCACATTTTAGAGGCAGCTGTATTTAAACCAGACCATCCATATTGGTGTTATGCCAACAGATATGTAAAGAAGCTCATCCAATTATCCTACTTTGATTATAGCAGTGAGGTATTAGGGGCTACATTTTATCCGTTTTTCTAGGCAGCACAAAGAATGGAGCAAAAATATAAAATTTTGGGGGGTAGTGAAAAAAGCCAGAAATTTTTAATTTGTTGTCTTTTGAGAACTACATATAGTCAGAACTGGAAAATGTTTGAGAAGGAAACAAGTTGAAGAGGAAAGAAAATGCAGCCAGGCTTTTCTGAGGGAAGAAGTTATTCATCTGTCTGAGGAACCCAGAGAGTTATAAGTGGTAGCCTGGGCAAAACCTTGGGCAGAATGAGACAAGGATCTGAGTTATACAAATGAGAGAAGAATTAATGAAACTGTAAAAATAATTACACTTTTTTTTCCTAGATGACAAAATAGATGAGTTACTGATTTCATTGGAACACAGACCTTTGCTGTGTTGGGTGTAATGGGCTTGTATCAGCTTACCCAAATCTTTCAAAAATGTAGTGCTGTTCTATTTAACATCTGTGTCGCAGCTAAAATATTTTTTGTAATTTTTTCTTTCCTAGCACGCATAACACTTCACTGAATAGAATAATCCTAAGAGCTATCACTGAAATAAATCAAGCCCTTTGATTTAATGCTAAAGTTCAAAATCATCCAGTTCCAGTCTCTACTTCCAGACACCACTGCCATCCATTCAAGTGAAGCAATATGATTTAGAGATGCTGCTGCCACCTTCTCAGTACATCATCTCATTTGGAGCAGGTCCTTGAGGTTACACTGCTGTTGATGTGGCATTTTCACCAACGTCTAATCTAATAGAAAGATCCATCCTACCATGTGTTTTTTATTAAAGCTGCAGCCCTTGCATGCACAGAGTGTCATATTCATGATAGAGACTCATGGATCTGAAAGACTACTTGAAATTAAAATGCACTTCTACATCTCTCCAGGACCATGAGGAGAGACAACAAAAACTCTATGTAAAATGGGATGATTTAAAACAACAACAAAAAAAGCTGATCCTCTCAGCAGCCAAAGTTTATGTTCTCCTTAAGTCTGTGAAATGTGGCATCAGTTTTATGTTGGTATAAGAGGGGGCAGAACCAGGTCCCAGTATAATAGTGACAGACTCATTTATGCAAGTTAAAGTTGGAGCTTTGCTAAAATTGTCACGGGATCAAACTGAATAAGAAAGAACCTGGGAATGTGTTTTTTGATAGGATGTCAAAGTCTAAATTCTTCCTCATTGGCTCTGATACCAGAATTGGAGAGGAACAAGAAACTCATAATTCTTGTCTGCCATCCACCCTGAGGCAGGAGCGTTCTAGTCCATTGTCTGCAATGAGGAGAAATCAGGCTCTGCACATAGTTAACTTGATGATGTTTTGATTGTCTAAAGGAAATAGCTTGTTTTGGAAACAGCCTCCAAGAGGCTATTAGCATTTTTAATTACACAGATTCTGTTTAATGCCACCCTATTTCCACTTCCCATTCTTCTCATCCTCTTTATTCCCTTGTGTGGAAATAGCATCTTCTTCTGCTCGGATGCTTTGTGCGTTCTTAACTCTACTACTACTGCCCAGAATTAGTCTCTGTCCTTGGTCTTGCTGCCAGTTTTGTTACAAAAATAAAAGTCTGTGCAGTGATTTCATCAAAATGATCTCGAAATGCAGCCACGGACATACAGGTGGACTTATTTTCACTTTCCTCACCACTGTCATCTGCTGTCCAACTAATGTGTTCTCTCGGGAATGAAAATAAAACTCTTGGTTTGTTTGTTTCATTCCAAATGTTTAGGCATGCAGTTTGTGACGATTCTCCACCTCCTAACTCAGTTTTGTAGGATGCCAATGTAATGTCCTGTCATTGTGACACCTCATTAGAATTCATTTTTTCAAGCTTTGGAATGATGTTGGAAACCAGAGAACAAGCAAAAGTCATTCAGCCAATATGATTGATAAACCTGCATTATTGGTGTCACTGACAACTTACTGAATCAATCTAAGAAAAAGGGTAAAAGATTAGGGGGGAAAATGGTAGGGGCTTCATCTGCTCAGCTTTCTTCATGGGGGATCTCTGAGATTTTTGCTCTTGTAAAGTGGGATATGCCAAATGCTGCTGTAACTGGTAGAAAGGGAGTCAGAACACCACAGGGCACATGTAGCAGTTCTGGGAATGGAGCAGGCAGCTGTGTGATTGTGAACATGTCCCATGAGAACAGAATTTCCCTTCTCCATTTTCTCTTCTGTCATACTCCCTTCCAGCAGATCAGTGGTGCATTACTTGCAGTGCACCCAAAAGAAGCACAGGATTCCTGGGTGCTGAGTAGAGCTTTTTCTTCTCTGTTGTTATCCTGTCTCTGTTGGGATAGATCCTCAGTTGCATTAGTCACTATTGGACATGGAAAGGGTTGGCTCTTGCTCCAGTGTTTAAGATCCCAGCATGATGAGAGGCATTTTAGGAGGGTGGATAATAAAAAAAATTAAAAGAGATACGAGTGGTTAGAAATCAAGAGAAAGACAGTCTGTGACCAGTGATGTTAAGACTGTACTGGGACACAGGTTTTTAGAAGCCCCATGGCATTTGGAAACTGTTGACATTGCTGAGAATCAGCAGTTTCAATAACCAAATTTAATTCTGCAATGAATTCTCTTAACATTGTGGAGGGAATATTTTTCTCAGGATAATTTTTTTTCTTTTTGTGGGATGTTCCTGTTCTCAAAAATTTCTGCAAAAGTACCTGTGCTTTCACTCTAATCAGACTGAAGCAGTAAGAAGGTGGATTCAACTGGGTAAATAGGCAGATGCAGCTTAAACTGCCTTTCCTGTGACAGCCCTGTCAGACTTCCCTTTCCAGCTATTGCACAGAAGTACACTCCAGTGTACCATGAGCCTGTGTGTTAATAACAGTCAAAGGAGAAGCCTTTGGTAGTGCCATAACTGGAAACAGATGTTAACTGCAGACAGACACTGAAGAAAATGAACAAGTGCTCTGCAAGCTGATAATTTGAAGGCTTAGTTTGCTATGGGCATTCATCTGTGCATTGGTGGTGATCATCGATTCTGCTCCAATGTTTTACTCAGTTCCTGATAATGCAAGGAGAATGCATCAGCATCTGAAAGTGCTTCCAAGCAGTCCTCCAGATGTGGGAATAAATTACTGCTAAAATGGCCTGGTTTTATGCTGCACAAAGCACCTCAAGCCATCCTACACTTAATGGAGATTATTCATCCCAAGTTTGGTAATGGAAGCAGTGAGTAAAGAAGAAAAAAAACCCAAAAAACGGCAATTCAGTGAAATATTGAGGATAATGGAATTAGATACCTGTAGTCACCTCTAAAAGAAAACAAGTAAATGAGTGCCAGCCATCAGGAGTCTATTGTTTACAATGTGTGCCTTATATTTAAAAGGTTCATTTAGATGCAGTAATGGGCCTGTTTTTTGGGTCTGTCTCAAGATGGCAGAGTAAGAGTAATTACTCATAGCAAGGAAAAAAATGGTATGCAAAAGATTTCTAGAAGAATAATAGAAACAGCAGTTTGCCAGGATAAAAACAAACTTGTTCATCTGTATCTAATGAGATTGGTTTAAAATGATACTGTTTCAAATTATAAAGAACTCAAGTGAATATGTGCATACATCTGTTTTCTTTAAGGGGAAATTTGTGATTTAAAATATTCAAAATGCATTCCAAATCTGGATCCCAGGAGTCACTGGCACAGCTCACAAAGCATTAGGAAGTGGGCAAAACTTGGAAGGCTTTCAGTTGGGTTTCAGTTCAGATAAGCATGCAAAAGTCTGGAGGCCTGCAGTTGATGCTGTTAAAAAGTTTGCATTTGAGAAAGCTCTGATTCAGCAAAACACCATATTCAGCAAAATATTTCAAGTTAAGCACAATTTTATTTGTTTTGCCAAAAAAGAAAGAGGCTTAATCAGGTGCTTACAAGTTTTTCTCCACAAATGCCCAGGTTGCTATGTAACGCAATCTGAATATGCAATCTCAGTTTCCCCTCATCTATATCAAGAAAGAAATGTAATTATATAAAGTACATTAATTTTGTTTGGGTTTTTGTGGGATTTTTATGAAAAAATAAATTGCATTCTGGGTTGAATTTTGAAAGCAACTTGTACAATGATGATGCTCTCTGTTGTTGCAAGGGACCTCTCAAATGTCTTTGGATTGAAGAATCTGGGCCAGTGTTTTCTTTTAGTATGGCTTTTATTTTTATTGAAGTATTCATCAATCTCCTCGCTAATCTGTCTTCTTCATGATGCAGTTTTAGTGTAATGAGTCAGGGTGCTACTGGGATATGTTCTGTTCTTTATTGTTCTCAGTCTTTTTGAAGAAACCCAATGGTAACAGTGGTTCTAATACACTTGACAAGGTGATAAAATGGTGCCCCTAGGTATCCTGCATTTATAAACTCAGGAATAAAACTGCCAGTCACATCACTGGGATTTTTTTTTTGGCTGTAAGAGTTGAATTTTCCCCTTTTCCTATGTTTTTTATGTTGAGTATCTTTATTTAACTTTGAGACTTCAAGTTGCTTTTTCAGATCTTTCGCTCTTTTCTTTTTCCATTCTGATTAACGTTTTTGAAATGAAGTCATCTAACATTTGTGTCACAACAATTTTGTCTTCTTACTTGTCATCTCTCTTTAAAAATGTTGCTGCATCTGGATGAAATTTAGCTCAATAAGTAAATAATTTCTTAAGCTTTCAAAGTGACTTAGTTACTGACTTAAAGAACACAAAGTATTTCTAGCATTTGTGCCACCATAGTTTTTAAAAAACTTGATGATCAGGAGCTATCTCTCTCTTAGGAATCAATGCATTTTTGTTTTAAAAGACATATGTATTCATTGTCCCTTCTTTAACAGTATATCATTTTTAAAAATTGTTTATTGAGTATAATTTCCTATGGTTTTCTTTCTGAGACTAAAGAATGGCTATTACTGTAATGTATTTATTAAAATGTTTAAATATTTAATACGTTCTTCATCAACATGATAACTACTATTTTAATTCATGTGCATCATTAGCAGAAAAAATACTTCATTCTACTGGAAAATGCTGTACACCCACAGGAACTAGATCTATTAATTACTAAAGAATAAGCTCCACCTGGAAGATCTGTCTTCCCAGTTCATTTTAAAATAGGTCTCCAGATAATCTCCGAAACAGTCTCCTTAAACACACTAAGGTTTCTATGGTTATTAGTAGTAATTGTGTTGCAAAACCAGGGGAATTTTATTTAGTGTGGTGGAGGAAGAGATGTCATTATTAGTTGATTAGTGTGAACAATCTTTGACAATATGTACTACCAGCTATGGTTTCAGCCACTGACACCTCATTATTCTGATTGCAGTTTGATTTGCAATGTTAAGAGGCAACAGGAAAAAAGCAATCATCCAAATCTACCTCTATCAGCTGAGAACAATGGAGGGAGTGTGTTTGCTTCATGGTATTCTAGAAATTTCCTTCCCACAAGAAAATAAAACCCTTTAATTGACAAATGACTGACACTGTTTACTAATTAGCAGGCACGCTGCCACGTTTCTAACACACCCTATTGTGTGCGTGCTCTGCTGTGTCAGGATTTGGTAACGAGATTACAACTGTGTTATTGTGTATGTTGTATTCTCCTGAAGTCGATGTTTCATAGGGCAAAGGTGGTGGGTCTCAAAGGGTTACAAATCACTCATTGTTTGATTTGGATATAGCATTAGATGTAACATAAAATCCTTTAGGCCGTACTCCTCAGTGCACATGGGAATGCGGGTGGCGTGACCCCGTTAGCACCACCCTCTGTCCGTGGTCACGGGGAGCTGACTGTCCCCGTGTCCTAGGGCACAGCAGTGGCACTAATAATCTGTGGGCCTGTGCAAACGGGAGGCATTTCATTTCACTGCTATTCCCACTGGTACATTGTCAGGACTGAGTCTCAGGTTATCATCTCTATTAGCAGGATGAGATAAAAAAGCTGCTCAGCCTCACAGAGGGAAAGGGCCCGGCCCTTTGGCCGCAGGTTCTGCACAAGGATCAGCGGTGCTGGCGCTGCTCCCATGGCTCAGACCACAGCACACCTGGGGCAGGTCATGCAAACGCTGTGCTTGTGGTTCCTTGGCTCTTTGGGACAAGGCTTTAATCCTGTGCCATTTGTATGTTTGATGTAGCCATGCTGTATGGCACCAGTGTATTTCACGGTGGCATTTGAAAAAAAGTAAACCAGTTTACATTGGATGCTTTTATGTGTGCTTATGTGTCAGCCCACAAGGCAGGAAGATCTATGTTTTTCTTGGGTCATTACAGTCAATGCTCCTCACATTAGCTTTCTCCTTAAAAGTCCCCTGGGCTCTAGGGGATGTAAACAGACCTGTTTAGAGCTCAATGCTTCAAAAGCTGTTCTGAGGTTTTATTTTAACCCAAGAGGACATTTTTGCAAAATGAAAATTCTCAAAAGTCATGCTAATTTGGATACTAATTTAGTGATTAATAAATGCCTCCACTGCTTGTCTTTCCCTCTTCAAAGAGCACTGATTTAAATGCTGTTTAATACTTGTTTAATGTGTTTGCCATCATTGAAACAAGTAATTAGAACACGTGGTACAATCAGTAGCCAAGCAATAGACTCTTTATTAGTAATCTTGGGGGAAAAAGGGAATGAGGACATGGTGCTTGTATTACTGTCTGTACTAATTTGGACTTAGGAAAATAAGCATCTGTTCAACCTATACGTACTGGCAGGAGCTAAACCTGAAACAGAGTGGTAGCTTAGTATTAGAGATTCTGCATCTTTGACTTTCAGTAAGGACAGGGAGACTGTTAAAAGATGTGATGTTAAAATGACAAACCACGCCTCTCAGCTTTGAAAACTGTTTACTGGGGTGAATTCCCTTCTCTGTGGTGTAGCAGGATTGTCAAGGTGCTCCATTAAATTAAAGAGACTCTCTCTGCCTTGAGCTGCCAAAAAAAGCAAGAATATCTTTTGGACACATGTCTAAATCAGATAGATCTCAGGCCCTCTTTTCACAAGCACCTCCTGGATTCAGAGAGTACCTGTAGACTGGGGCTGCTCTTTCAGTTAGACATGAAATTCAAATTTTCAAATGCACCTTGTTCTCACCCTGGAATTGGACTGTTGGTAGTAATAGCTGCAAATACAAGGATTTAGATAATCAGCTAAGTTAGTTATTATTTCTCTGAATTCTATTGATTAGAAGGTACTTGAGATAATGAAAGATATTGAAGCATATACAGTGCGATTCAGACAGTGATTCACTGAGTCTTAACCAGCACTGGAAAATGCATGCTTATTATTTTGACCATTGATAAAATAAGTTGTACAAGGAATTATCTTTAGAATTTAAAGACCAAATGGGAAGAACTGTATTGTTTCATTTGCTGCATATGATGCAGAAGACCTCCAAAGCTGTTGCAAGCAGCTGCCTGCCAAGGGCCTGTGTTGCGTGCTGAGAGGCCAGGGATTCTCTGACAGCAGCAGGCACTCTGTCACCTTTGATGGCAAGCCAAGCTGCATCCTGGCTGAAAACTCCTGATGTCTCTGCATATCTATTGCTCTTATAGGACTGTAACGGGCAAAGGAGAAGGAGAGGAGCTTAGCTACCTGTTCCTGGTGGTCAGTGACTTAGTCCAGAAGCATGGAGGGTCTTCTCTCCCCCCTAGCCCCCACCACCACTCTGGATTATTTTCTCCAGCTTTAGGGTGGTCAAATTCTAGCAATGCTTTCTATCAATGCTACACTGTGTGGCTCCATTATTAATAAAGTAGTTTGAGCTCCACTAACAAACTTTGCATAATAATCTCATAATTATTTAGACTTAATTTTGTGTTGTGAGAAGTACTTAAGAGTAGCAATTCACGCTGACTGACAGTGACATTCTACCCATATCAAATGCTCACTTCTTCTTTTATTTATGATCATAAATTCTGTTTTTGAAGAAAATTTCCCACTCTATGCATTTCTACAGGATTACTGCATTTCTCGGGTGGTAGAGTGCTCTGGTGTCCAAATTCCCATGGCGTAATGACACTTGAAGAGTATAGTAATCACTCACTCACCACTGCCTGGTGTAGCTCATTTCTTAAATACAGTATATGGATTTAAAAGACTGTAGAAAACAAAACTTGAGTGTGGCTGGGTCCAAACACGTAATGTAGTTTACTGGTTGAAATTGATTCAGTGCACTCTGATGATGGCGCCTGAAAGGCAGCAGAAAGAGGCTAGCATCAATCTGAAGGCAGAAAGCAAGGAAATGGGGCAGTCTCTGCACTCATGCTCTGCTGAGGCGAACACAGACACACAGTGAGGTCTGGGTGACTCTCCTGGGACACCCGGGAGCCCATGGAGTGCTACAGTGCCCCAGGTACTCAATCCTGGAGAGGAGAGTCTTGAAACAATCCTGGTTCTTTTTATTACATTTGAAAAATAGAGGTATTTATTTTCTTTTCTTTTTTTCAAATGACACTGAATCCACTTGGGGTCCCACATCCCTTTTTAAAAAATGTTTTTCTTTTGTCTGCACAGCTTTGCTAACATTTTTGGGTTTTTACAATATCATGGGCTTTGGGGGCTCTGGGATTTTGCCAGTGCATACTGCTAGCTGCTGCAAGACAAGAGGGGTTTTCAGAAAGGGTTTGCTTTGGCAGCTCAGGCCAGTAGAGTGACTTGAAGTGATTAAGCTCATTGCAGCTGGGGACTGTAACACCTGAAGTGGTACAGTGAGTACCTTTAAAGAGAAAGAAAAAACTCCAACATTGCCACACAGCTCTCACCCCACAAAAAAAAAAAAAAAAAAAAAAAGGTAGTCAGTATTTAAATTATTTTCATTTTTCTCAACAAACTGTTACACTACNCCTGAGTTAATTCATTGGTTTGGGTAGACCTGGAAGCTTGGCAAGGTCTTTGGCTTGGGTTGAAACTAAGCCAAACTTCAGGTTTTACTGTACAATAACTCTGGCAATCAGAAAATATGCACAGGGAGACAAACCTCCCATTGTGAGGCCACACAGACCTGTCCCTAAAAAACTGTATCTGGCTAAAGGCAGGAGCATGGCTTGCTGTAAATCCTCCTTTTCCCCAGCCCATTTCTGTGGCCAAAGTGTTTGGGTCTGTAGGAGTTTTGCTCTCTGCCCCTCAGCACAGCCTATGGTGGCAGCCAGAGTTCTTTCTAGGAAATGGTCATATTTGCCCTGACCCAAGGTATTCCCACCTGGAAAGCACTTCCAGTGCTTCTATTACTGTCAACACCAGTGGGGAAACTGTAAGGGAACGTCACAGATCTCCACCCCATCCCTCCTCAGGTAGCCCCAGTCAAGGTCCAGGGAGCACCCACTGATTCAGCCCAGGGAGGCTGAGCAGGACTCAGGATGGGCATAGAGTTGTGCTGACTTTGAGCATGAGTCACATTTCATTGCCTCTGAGGCCAATTTTTGTGGTTTTGATATGTCTTTTTCAGACTTTTTATTCTGTACATAATTTATTACTATAACAGAAGTCTGAGCATGTGGGGTTTTTTTGCTGGATCTGGGCATGTGTTCTCAGAAACCTGGTAATTGAGGCAACATGGCTTTTGGAATGCAGAACATCAGAACTACCAAACATGCCCTGGAACAGAGAATCACTACGGTATTGTTACATGTACTATTCAGTTGGGTTTTTTTTTTTTAATAAACTCCTTTTTTTGTTGAGCTATATAATACTTAATCAAATTCAGGGCAAAAGGTGAAGCATTGATCACACATTACTGATCATGTCATTTTCTGATGTTCCCTGAGATTTCCCTTCTGCATACTAATAAAGCCCACTTGGAACTGGCATGCTCAAGAGGATGTAAAATAGGTTCAGCACACTCATGTTTGGAAAGAATAACAAAATGTCTTATTGTCAGGAAAGCCCACACTGTGGAGCAGGAGTCAGAGGTTGCCACGTTTGCTGTTCTGTATGTGTAATAAGTTGCTGCTTAGGTATGTTACAACTGAAATGTGAAATGCCAGTTTTTATTAGTGAAAGAGATAGTGCAGGAGGAGTGATGAGGAGTGGCTGGGTGGGTGTCCAGAGTGGCTGCTGTGGGTGCTGCCCCTCAGAACAGGAATCCAGCTGAGGGATATGCATGGGCTGCAGAATTTGTAATTTGGAGGGGGAGAGGGAAACACAGAATTAAACCTTGCGATAAAGAAAGGGAAGAACATTAAAGAGAACATTAAAAGAGTTCTTAAGTCAGAAATAAAGGATATAATTCCAGCCCATTGAAATCAGTGGGCATTATCTCATCTCAGTGGGCACTGGATTAGGCCTCAAAAGGGTTGAAGCAACACAGTGTTAGTCAAGCAAATTTCCATTAGTAGCAGGGTGTGAGAGCTGCAGTGTTCAAAATGAGAGTATTTTAGAGGGAGCCAAAGCACAGCCACGGCCACGTGAGCTTGGTCAGAGTCTCCTTCAGTTCATCTCAGCTTGCTCAGAGTTCAGAACAAACCATGCCAGTTCTGACAGGACCCAGCATGGGCAGAGCATAGAGGTGGTCCTACCCAACTGTTTCTTGGAACTGAGAATGTCCAAAAGGATTCTTGGGCTTTAAAGCTGAAAATTATTAGAAAACCAAAGTGATACATGGCAACAGGGAAACACTCAGCAGAGAAAACTCAGGCACGCCTGGTGAGAAATTCAATGAAAAGCTTGAAGGCAAAGCTTACCCTGAGCCTGCTCTGTCCTTGCTGAGGACAGAAGAGTGAACCCTCTCCTCCATCTTTGCGTTTTTGTCTCTGAACTTCCATTTTTTTCCCCTGGATTGCAAAAGTTCTGACATCTCTTTGGAGAGACCTTTGTAGACCTTTGGATGCCTCAGGAAGTTTCTGTCTATAAGTGACTTTTCCAGGCACTTCTGGGGCTGTGTCTAGCAGTCCTGTCAGAGTTTCCTGGGAGCAGTCTTAGTCTTTCTTGTACTCGAGGTTTCTTGTATATTGGTTCTTTTCCTTTCACAGCCTAGCCTGCCCTGTACTCCAGAAGGATCTCCAAAGATATGTATTCCTGATTTCTCTTCAGTAAGGTTTTCTGTCATCCTCCAGGCAGCTTCTCCTGACCCAGACTAGAGCAGGGAGCAGTGAGTAGTTTGGGCTTTTTGTCCCAACCAGTCTTCTTAGCAGAATTTGCTTTGCACAGTGACAAACTCCCTTGTGAACAAACAAATCAGAGGTAAGGCTCAGACCAGACTGTCCAGTTGATAGGCATGTGAAGGCTGTGTTAGGTGACACATAGGATGTGTGACAGGCAGTGGAGAAGTAGAACTGTGTTCCTGTAATCTCCTCATCAGCACAGACATGTGTGTGTAGAGACCTTTGTCAGTAGAACCCAGGGATGTGCTTTTCCTGTGTTACAAATTACCTTGGTATCACGATTGGAAGCATTGAGCCATTCCCAGGTTAGTGATAATCCCCTGTGGTGGTTTTGTTTCTGTGTTGCAAATGCCAATAGATCTCACACCCAACTGTGGTCATTACTGGGTGTCATCTGCATACAAGTGTCTTGCCACAGGTGACAGATATTGTTGATCCTAATATCTTTCAAATGTTGAAACTACAGAAATGGAATATATATGAGAAATTATCTTTGGTGAAATTTCATTTGTTACAAGAAAGATTGTTTCCTTTCCTGCTCAGGGCAAGTTCATGACAGTCTTTAATGCATGCTGTGTGTACAAGCATCTATACAGCACTGACGCTGACCAACACAACTGTGCTATGAGCAATGAAAAAATGCAATTTCTCTTAGCTCAGTTAAGTAGTGTCTATGCCAGATCTGCCTGCAAGAGTTGCCTGCAGCCAGCTGCCATCTCAGAGTAATGTGTGCAGCACCGTGTACCACTGCCCTTGGATCTCACAGAGCAGTCTTACATTACCTCTCACTGTTCTCATTTCAAAGGCAGTGGTTTTGCAATTGGTACAGAGATAACAAAATACAATTGCTTGCTGATCTCAGGTCAGCATTCTTGGAAAAACTGCTGTGATGAGTCAGCAGCCTGAGGGCAGATAGCATCCTTGGCTCAGAGAGCAGGCCAGGCCATGGAGTAATACAGAAATCCTAATTGCAATCTGTGCCGCTCTCTGATGAGTTACAAAGTTGTCTGCTCTTGAATATGTCATCATATAGAGCATGTAGGACTCAGAGCTAAGATATTAAACATGATATGCATGTATAGCTTGCACTGAAAGTGCAATTTGCTTATGTGAACTTGTAGATTTGCTTCCAGATCAGATAAAAGCAAATGAGCAATGACCTTTTGAGGATGTAGAGAGGGAGGAAAGAGTCTCACTAGGCTGCATCACTTTCTAAGAGAAAGGAAATAATGAGCTTGAGCTGAAATAAATTATTTTTACTACTGTCCTGGAGTAAGTATGCAGAGGGAGTGCACAGAGTTGGAGCTCCACCACTGCCAATGCTCTGACAGCTAATATGACTAAATGAGATCAGCTCCCACCTAACAGAACATCAGAAAGGGTTCAGAGATTGCTAAAGATAAAATGAATGGCAAAGAAATGAAGTACAGGAGCTTCCTTCTTCTGAGGTATGGTAGGCACAGAAATTCCATTATTATCTAATAGCATTTTACACCTCTCCCTCACCATTTTGAAACTCATTTGAACTGTTCATATAGTTAAAAAAATGCCCTTTTTGGTTGTCTTGGGTGGGACATCTATCTGATTTACTTTGCTGCATGCAAGTTAGTCAAAAGAACCAGGACAGATGGCTCATGGTATTTTCATCAGATATTTAGTTTCTCCTCTGTACCTGCTGCTATATTTCTTTAGAAGGAGATAGTTTAAAAAGGAAAAAAAATGTTTCCTGTCTACAAGTCTGAGAAGAGAATCCACAGGTACCCCTGTCTTTAATCATTTAGCATGCTCATAAATTTTTCACTGAAAAATAGGGAGAAATTAATTGTTTCACAGATGGGTTCAAGCATGTGTTAAGTATTCAAGAGCTTTCAGATGAGATCCAAGACATCTAAATGCAATTTCATCCATGTCTTTCTGATCTGCCCTGAACAGCCCTGCTCTTTATTTGGCCTTGTAGTTGAATTAGCAACCACAGGACAAATCCATATGAAAAGGTGAAAGAAATTATGAGATCCTATTCAAGTAGCATAAATTGCATTTCGGAAAGTTTCCCAGGTTGCCTCATACATAGAAACTTTCAGTTGTGTTTCTTCGTGTATTTTTAGTCCTTGAAAATCCTTTGGTTACAGCTCAGATTTCTCTTTAAGCAGCAAAATGAGTGCCATCATTCAGGTTGCCTGTATAGTCTCCTTTCTTTGAGGACATGTCCTTGTCCTTTAACTCTTCTCTGCTTGCCAGGCCTAGATAAGGTGACTCTGATGAAAACTGTCACTACAGATCGTCAGTGACTTCAGCAGAGGGATGATTTTTCCCCCATTTGTCATTTCCATAATGGGATTATGAAGATGCACAGAGTTGCAGTGTTCCAGGAGACCAGATAGCTGGACTAGAGTCAGGGCTCTCCACGGGTATGCTGTGAGCTTTGTTTTAATAATTGCCATTGTATTTTTAATTAGGACAGAGCACCATATCCCCGTGAAACCACAGAAAACATCCAGAGGGTCTAATGAGTTTCAGCTAATGACTGGTCATTGTTCTTACCCAAATCCTTCCAGACTGCTAAGGAAATTTTGTAGAGGATTGTGGTATCTCTAGTTTTATTTAGCTAAAACATTTCTGCAAGAAAATAATTATTTGAGTTACTTTACAGGAGTTACTTAACACCATCTCTTTTAATTTTTCTTTTGGCAAGGAAAAGTGTAAGCAGTCCACAGACCAAACTATAGGGGCTGCTAATGTTGCTGAACTATTTTGATCTGACTTAATTGGGTGTGGGTGAGAGCAGAAATGTGTGGAGACAGCACATCCAGTGTTTGGTTTGTTCTGCTGCTTCTTTTAGGGGGACATTGCCCTTTTATTTTCAGTAATGCTGCTTTGAACCTCTTTTCAAGGCTGCCCTAAACTCTGGGGGCTACAGCACTGCCTGTTTGGGGGACAGGGTGCAGAAATCCTGTGTTTTGAATTACATGAATACCATCCCAGAGACAAGGGGCATGGCTAACTCAGAGATGTGGGGTGACATATTTGTTCAACGGAGCTTTTGAGGGAAAAGCAGCCACTGTGGTGCATGTCTGACACACTTGGACTGTCTAGGCCTACCCTAGAGAGGTCAGCATCAACTACAGGATGCAATACTGTGCTTAGGACAGAAAACCTACACCTGTAGGACACCTACAGGACAGAACAGGGCCCAGTGGCCAAGCTCAGTACAAATCCTGTCCACATTTAGAAGAGCAGGGCACCATTTGCTGTCTATCTGAAAGCAATGGAAAGGCACCCCTTGGCCCACCCCACATACCTGTGCTGCATTTCACACCAGGGGATGAGTTATCTCAGCAAAAATGAAACACATAAGCATTGCCAGTTCCACAGCACTTTCAGAAGTGCCTCTTTGCTATCTGTAGTCATTGCATTTGGTCTGAATGTGGCAGAGCTGCTGAAAGCTTTAGGGGAACTTTATCAGCATCCTACCAGTGTTGTCTCAGGATTTCAGTGTGATCAGATTGTATTAAAGCAGCGCCTCCTGCATTTGTTTCCCTAAATGTTTTACTACCCAAAGTAATAAACACAGATGGATGTTCTGGACTCTCTTGTAAAGAACAACAACAACAAAAAACCCTGTGCTATTAAAATTCACCTTTTAAACAGAGAAATTGTAAAAGGGCCCTACTTCCCAAGTGTTATTTAATGGAAATGAAGAGAGCATAAGATGAGCTATATTGGAAAAGCAATAACATCCCAGTTGCTGTACATGACATCTAATTCTGTATCAATTGATTTACCTGTTATTGATATACTATGGTATTTATATACCCTGTCCCCAAAAATGAAACATTAGATATGGCAGACTGCTCCTCCTTGCTGAACACCAGTGTGATTAGAGTCTCTGCTGTCATTTGATTACCTTGCTAATAGAGTAGTCTAAGCTGAATTTTTTACCCTTAATTTTGGAGTATCTGTAAAAATTAAGGTCATCTGCGTAGCTGGCTAATGAGCCAGATAGCAGCACATTTCAATAGCTTTGTGGAGAAGCTGTGATAAGTCCTGTATTGTTTGAGGGGATTGTGTTTCAACTTGTGCATGCATTTCAAGTAGGGACCTCAGAAGCACTTGGCCTTTCTCTCCCTGAAGTTGCTGAAAGCTGTTAGGTCACCATAGAAAACAACTGCTAAACATCTCTCACCCTTCTGTAAATGGCAGGTGAGGAGCTGCATGGCTGAGCAGAGTTTTGGTGCTGGGTCACTGGTGAAAATATGATTCTGGTCTTTTAGAACAGACAACTCATTGCTGTGCAACAGTTTTCTGGCAGGTTCTGGTCTCATTCTGGTATCCAGTGGACACAGAAATCCTGCCAAGTGCTACCAGACTGCTTCTCCTCTCGGCAGTCTGTGCAAAGAAGCAGAGATTGAAAAGGAGTGAATGAGCATGAAACTTAAATCTCTCTCTGTGCTGGGTTATCATGCAGGTGAAGCTAAGGCACATTACCAGGCAGCAGGAGGGCAGCCCGGCTTACTGCGGATTCTGCTTTGCAAATAAACAGTGACATCTACTTATCACAGTGTCCTACTGCTCCCCCTCACACGTACCAGGGTCACTCGTGTTTAAGTGTAAGAAATTTTGCTGATTTTGTTGTTCTCTCACACATTCCCACCTGTGCTACAAGAATACTCAAAGCCATTTCTCCCACAAGCTGAAGTTGCACACCCACAGCAGAGGTAGATGCAGTTCTGGTTTAAACACACAGCCTGTGCACTCAGGGAGCTTTGGCCACATCACTACTGTGCACATCACATTCCCTTGACATGACTGTACATTTCAACAACTTACATTTTTGCTAATTCAAACTTAAGGCTGCAGTGACATGGGCTGCATTACAAAAACACAGGTAGATTTTAGCATGGCCTGCACTGCTCAGCAGCCAGCACTCACTGGGAAATCACAGACTGTTGTGTTTAGGTGTGTAGATGCTGTGCAATGTTTCAGAGCTTACTAAGGATTACTTTTTTTCAGTTCAGGAGAGCAAATAGCTTTGGCTTGTTCTGCCAAATTCAAGCTGACACCATCACTCTATAAGAAAACATCCATATTTTCTATATATTTATGACCAAATGTTTCAGCCACCACACCAGAAAATGTAAAATAATTCACTTAAAAGACAACAAAATTGGAAGGTGTTCCAGCTCTGTGCTGGCAGAAGTTACTGAAGATTACGTATGGACATGCACAGCTAGCAGTGCTGCTGTTCTAACAAAGGGGAAAGAAAGGGCCTTTAAATAGCCTGCAATACTTGGATAAGCTAAAAAGCTGAAAAGAAGCAAACAAACAAACAAACCCAAACAATTAAAAAAACCCTAAACAGTGGATTGAAAATATCAGAGTGAAACACGTCACTGGTCCTGTGGAGAGTCCAAGATTTGATGCAAGGAACACAAAGCAGCTTTCAGGGTGGCACTCAAATTTTCTCATGAAGATTTTTTTTCCTTGTCTGGTGTAAAAATTGCAGATGCTGTCTGCTGTCCCCCTACATCTGTCCATCCTTCATTTCCTTGCAGGCACCAGGCACACCTCACCATGCCTTTACACCTTTCCCACTCAGTGCTGCACTGAATTTCTGTCTCTGTATCTTCATTAGATATGTTGACAAATATCAATAATGTACTTCTTATTTTTTTTTTTTTTTAAGAAAGCAGGACCTACCCAAAGTTGATCTGAACAATGTTAAACCATTCTAATTCTCTCTTAATTACGGCTGTGTTTTCTAACAGAATAACTATTTTAATACAGTGCTTAGTGGGGGTTCACTTGTATTAGCATGAATTTAATCTTTACCCTACAGGAATAAGCCAGAATTCTATTTATTTATTTATTTATTTATTTTTAATATACCAATAGAGGGAGATACATAGCTCTGATAGTATGGATGTATTGAGGTAACCCAGGAGCTTTGTTTGTGTAAGGTTGAGATGCACAAAGGCAGCTAAATATCAAATATTTCAATAGAAGCCCAGTGCCTAAATGCTGTGGTAGCATCAAAATCAGCTGTAAATGCTTCTGATCCTGTGCAGCACCTGGAAAGTTGTGAAAATCATGAGCAAGAAGCAACTGAGGTTGTGATGGTTTCGGAAAATTGTTAGAAAGACAATTTATGTATCCTTTTGCTATCAACAGTGCACATGCTTTGTGCTCTGCAGCATGTCATCAAATGCTTCAGTTAATTACTCACTAATTATAACACTGTTGAATGGCTACACTGTGGCAACCGTATAATTATGGAGCATAAAGTACCGAGCAGTTGCAAGGCTGAGCATATTGACTGATTACAATAAATCTCCTGCTTATTGTTGATATTTTTCACCTGCTTAACAATTGTAATGTTTGCCTATCATACCCTCAAACTCAGAGCAGTATATGAAGTGTTAGTAGCAGAAGTTAATTAAAGTGGAAAGCAGGAAAGCTGTACTGAAACGGTAGTGCATGATGACAAGTGTGTGCTGAAACACAAAACCTGGAAATGGCCCTTCACAGCTGCCAGGGCACAGCATTCCTCTCACACCCATTATGCAACTCCCTCACGGAAAGAGGGAAAAGGAGAAAAGAGGTCACTGATTTAAAAATACAGTGAGGTGAGTCAGAATCTCAGGGCAGCTCACAGAGATGGCGAGGGAGTTCAGCTTGCGTGTGCTTCCAGGCTTCCAACATCACCAGGGGGAGCAGGCGTTGAAAGCGCTGCTGGAAAAGTTGCCAGCTAATGAGCCCTGCAGGGACCCCCCTGGCACGCTGGGGCTGGCTGGAACACTGCGTGCCCCCCCAAGAGCAGCGGGTTCCCCAGCTCCAGCTGGTAAGGAGCAGATGATGCACAGCTGGCTCAGGTTATATTTCCCAAACAGATTCTTACATCACAGGAAATGCCAAGGAACCATCTTAGGGCAGTTGCCTGGGCTGCTTTGTGCTTGCTCCTAGTATAACTAAAGATCTTCATCTATTCTTTTCACAAAAATCCAGCCCTGGGATTAAATATTTTCCTTCTTGTGCTTTCCACAAATAATTTTCTTCTGTCTCCTGAAAATACACTGATGTTCAGGATCTGGGCAAGCATATCCTAAGCTGTCCCTGACATTCATATCTTGCACTAGAGCCAAGAACCAGATACAAAGCTGTTCAGCAAAAGGCACTAATTCATTAAAACTCAATGAAAGCCTTGCTTACTCATGCTGCTACAAGTAGTTCTTGCTGTGTTCTCAGGATGGAATGGCAAAGCAGGAAATGTCTGATCAAAGAGTTTTCCACTTCATATTTGGGAAAGTGAGTCACTCCACACTGCTGTGGTTCTTGTTCCCCCCCAGTGCCGCCTGCTGTACAAATGTGCACTCGGAGGAAGGCTCAGTGATTGTCATCTGCAGAGCACTGAAGGGCTACAGAGCCAACTTTCATTTGCAAGGGAATAGGAAGTTCTTCCCACAAAGACAAACCTTTCATAAAACACGCTGCAAGTCCCTTCCCTGTGAATAGAGGCTGACTCTTGGAGCAGCCTTGCCTTTCTCTAGATTTAAGGGCTCTGAAAGTTGACAAGAAGCCTAAAGGATCTGTGTGAGCTGTTAGCATAAAGGACTCACAGTACACTTTGGAACTTCTGTATTTATTGTTGGTGTTCATTATCAAAAAGAATAAAAACTTTGCCATATGGAAAACAACAATTGCTGAGTCTGGATTTGGACTACATTAGGAAGAAGATAATTACTGGTGTAATTACACACAGCTCCAGACAGTGGTGTGTCTGACCCATGGTCATTTTTATGCCCATACTAAAATGCCAATAATATCCTGTGATAAAATGTCACCCTGTTCTCCTCCCCAGATTCTCTCAGCATTGTTACAGCTGATAATGCATCTGCAGTCTGCACATTTTTCTCAAAGTGTTTGTTTTGGAAATGTTCCACTCCTCAACCGTCATATAAACTTCAGCTTCAGTGATAGCCTGGACCTGGAAGAGTTTCAGGACACAGCAAGGGAGGGAGTTTACTGATTTTCAATGCCTATTGAGGAAGATAGACTGGTAAACTCTTCTGTAGATGATATATGTAAAGTGTGTGGCAGTTTGCCAGTATATTCAGTATATATAAAAAAATGAGTTACTAAAAAGGGGGCTCCAGAGAGTCACCAAGACTGTTCATACCTTTTCCTTCTGTAGTCTTGGTCTCTCCTTTATCTTTTTATTGTTTCTGAATTCAGTAAAGTCTATTGTATTGTTGTTACTGGGCCTAATTGCAGCCAATCTGTCATGAATTCTCTGAGATATTTGTGCATCTTTGAGCATTTTTACTTGTTCAAGGCAGTATTTCCTTTGAAATTTCAAAATAATTTGTCTGTAGGATAATTTTATTGCAGTAATTTCTTTGACATCCACAGGGTGTCAAAGAAAGGGTTGGCTCTGTTCTCTTTAGTGTGTCTCTTAGGGAAATATGAGTCATGGCTTTTAAAAAGTCCTTTTGTTTCATGAAGATGTTACTTTTAGAATATTGTCAAGATGAGCCCGGGTTACCAGCTGGGAACAAGAAAGGATGAACAGGTCTTCCTTTACCATTCTTGTGCTTTCAAATTTTGAGCATTTTAGAAAGGCTGATATGAATCTTGTTTCTCCTCCTTCCCAACCCACTTTGATCCTTGGAAGCTCTTGCAAACACAAATTCTCAGACAATTTCTCTAGTTTTGGGAGCAGGGATTTGTAGGCAAAAACATTCATGTTTGATTTTGCAGAATGGGGTGCAGAGAGGTATGTTTCAGATCATGGGACACAGTGGAAATTGCAGCATTGCAACCCGGCACAGACCCATGTGGAGTGCTAGAGATAATGGCTTCACTGAGTATGAGGTCAAATCACACTTGGAAAACACCATAAAATTGCATGGGATCAGTTCAGCACTGCTGCAGCAAATACGAACTTTGTGGTTATAACATGCAGAAGCAAAAGAACACTGGACCAAAAAACTGCTTGTGGTTCCCCTTTCCATGAAATGTATCGGTCAAGTGTTGCTACGAGCTGTGAAAAGCTCAGTAATTTGAACTTTTACTAATTGTAGAATTCAGAGAAGACAAATGTTTTTGTCTAGGAGCCAGAGGTATGTGTGATGTAATTCTGCTGTTCCACTGATTTCAGGAGAACCCAAACAGGCTTGTGCTGCACCAAGAAATCTGATGGGAAATAATCAACAAATTATATTAATCAATTTAACTCCTAAAATGCCATATCAGCATGCAAAACTCATAGTGAAACCTATACAAACCATAAACACTAGCTTTGAAAGAATGCCTGAGGCTAATTGTGAAAATTAATCCTTAAGAATTAGGCAGTTGCTAGGTGGATTTGCTGTGGGTGCTGGAAGTTCGCCAGGGCCCTGCTCTTCACTCAGGCCCCTTTTGCACTGAAGGTGCAGTTCTGGGGAACACGAGGAGCTGGAGCAGAGGAATGAGGTTGTTTTCAGGTCAGGAGAGGACTGATTTTGTTTTTAAAGACCATTTCCTTTCGCTGTGGCAAGGATCAGTTGCTAATTTAAAGGAACATTTCCCTCTTTGGAAGGGATCAGCAGCTCTGTCTGTAGGTGTGGAGGTGTGCAGGGTAGGCAGGTGACAAGCAGGCAGTTTGCTGTTGTTAAAGGCAGCGTGGAGCTGAGCCCGTGTCGGGAGCTGCAGAGAGCCAATATTTGCTGCCCATGCTCCCTTAGTGCCATTATCAGCTCCGTGATGAGCAAGGGAAAAGGAGCTGCTTTGTGGCAGAGCTGCTAACACTAACTCACTGTGTCGTTCATGAAGGAAATTTAATCTCGTGTTTGCAATTTGATTCAGACTTATCCATTAATCATTTTTCCTGCCCAGGCTTTGCTCTGCACTGAGTGTGGCTGTAGGCACAGGGCCGGGCCTGTGGGCAGAGCGAGCGCTGGCAGTGGCTGTGCCAGGCCCAGAGCTGCCTTTCCCTCAGTGCCACTGAACTCTATCAAACTGGAAACAGGATAATGCTGCAGGAAAGCATTCCCCTGAGCCTGTGCCAAATGTGAATGAGTTAGTTCCCAGCCTTTCCCCAGCCACTGCTCCCTGGGACTGGCACTGGGCAGGGGCCTCCCCATCCCCACAAAGGCCCAGAGATGGGGGCAGAGGTGGCTCTGTCAGGGCAGGACAGGTAAAGTGGTCATGAGAAAACAGCAGGGTTTGGCTCTCCATCATTGCAAGCAGCACCAACAGGGGTTGATTTATCCCTGACCTCCCATGCACAGTAGCACTGGCACAGGACATGTTTCTCTCCAGTCGTGGCTGGGGCTGCCAGGGACCTTGCCAGGGTGAAGCAGGTCTGGTGTGGAAATCGAAGCCAGCTTTACCTGCTGGGAGCTGTGTGCAGCAAGGTCTCCAGCCAGGAGGGTTTCACCAGCTTTTGCCCTCTTGAAGTGGTTGACTGACGGGGTATAACGTTACAGCAGCGTGGGTTTTCTTTTAGCAATGAACAGAATTTCTGAGATCTTAAAATAAAACTGGGGAAAGATAAGTAATTTTTTCAAAGGTCACCTTTTTGTTTTGTTTTGTCCAAGAACACCTTTTCACCTTTCTTTATTGGTGAAATACTTTTTATGATAACACAAAGCTCTGTTAACAAAAGAATAAGTAAACTGTCTGGGTTAACTGTAATAAATATTATTTTTCTACCTCAAACAAAATGTGGGTTTTTTTCATTCACCTGAAGTCTTACATTTTTTCCTAGAAAAAACAGCTAAAATGAAATCTGAAATTGTTTTGAAGTGATTGCATTTTCTCAGCTTTTCCTTTCCCTTATCTTTGGTTTTTGTTCACACACTTTCCTCTTTAGTGACTCTTTCCTCAAATTCACTCCATGTTTGTGTTAGGTTTTTGCCTGGAGTTGGCACAGAGCTGGTTCTCTGACCTGCACAGAGACTTTTGATGCCACGGATATTCTTTAATGAGACTTCTGTGTGCCCGGTGACCCATCTGTGCTCTGACTGAGCTGCTACAACAGGGCCTTAGGGCAATGATGAAATAGGCATAGGATGCTAATCCACATCCTCTGCCAGCTTTCACCAGGTGCATTGCAGATAAAATCCAACCCCAGCTTTTTTCTATCCCGAAATTCAAACAAAATAGCTGTGCTGCTACTGTATGGTTCTGGTTTTGTGTTTTCCTGCCTAACAAGGCAGGATTGGGAGATATACTTGCCTTTAAACCTGTTCTCAGTTTGACACCTAAAATATTGTTTACTAACTTGTGATAAAAGCTGTGGATTTGGTTCTTTCAGGAGGATCTAAATTACTAATGACCAAAAGATACAGTAGAGAAATTGCTGTCATCCTCTGCAGTTCTCCTTTTGTTCTTTAAATTTGCGAAATTGTTTTTCAAATTTCTGCCAATGAAAACAATATCAAACTGGTTGAGACACAACTGTGTGGAAAGCAGAGCCTCTTACAATAGGAAAGGGGGGGAAAACAAAATAGATGGCTGGGCTGCCTTCTTTCATTTTTTGACCTTTAATTGAAAGATTGAAGATAAGTAGTTCCTGGGAGAAAGCAAAAGGCTGCTTCACTTACCCTGTGGCTGTGAGTGGAAAAACTTCCTGGAAGCCTTACTATATATTATGAATCATCCTCTTGTCATTCCAAGAAGTTCATAGACAAGTAAAATGTTAGAAATGGATTGGAAGTGGAGTGATGGGCAGTAAGGCCTAAGTGAGAGGTTAAAGGTCTCGTGATAATACATTCAGGCATCCCTCAGGACATTTTTGTAAAACTGATGTTTCTGACCTCAGGAATCCTTGTCTCCACGTATTAGGATTCACTGCTCTCTTAGAATAATGTCATTTTGAAAAGTTCACTTGCTTTATATGAAGTTTTAAAAATGAAGACTGAGTTTTCTTTCAAGGAAATCAGATGGAGTCATCACTGCTTCATGCTTAAGGGAGTGTAGAGCATGTGGGGTCGACCGACTGCCATTTCAAACCCTGTAACATAAATGAAATCTGATATAAAACAGATTTGATCACAGTAAGCACAAAGGAATCAATTATTAAATCCTCGAGGGTGTCACAGTGTACTGTAGGTGGAAGAGAATAAGCTTTTGCATTTCAGGAGACAAAATGGGGTAGGAAGAGTAGCAAATCCTCTGCTTGGGATGGGAATCAAATGTTTCACAGTATGGCAAGAATTCAATTGACTTGAAAGTATGTGAGCCCCTTATTCTTTTTCAGACCACATCCTCTCAGGATGCTTATTAGGATACCTAATCCTCACTGTTGACATAAGAGTTTGTTACATATTCTCATAAAATGTAACTTTTAAGATATGTTTTTAATCAAGGTGATAACTCAGTGACCATTTCTTAAGCTAACTACCAAAAAATTGTGTGCCAGAGAACCAGTGTTCCTATGTTCAATCCTTTTCTGGCCTCGTATGAGTGCAAATTGAGGAATGCTGCATGTTCTATAGCTGTTCACTTTTAACCAGAGGTGAAGGGATGAACACACCTTTTGCTCTGCTGTAATCTCTCCCATCATATACATTTGAGCAATGTTCAGTGCTTCCAAATCTCTACCTGAACAGTGCCACTAGCCCTAGCACTCTGCAATGAGAGATGAGGAAGAGCTATTCCATTGGCAAAAATGCCCAGAAAGGCATTAGCCTTTCTTAAAGATGGGGTATTTAGGGCTGACATAATGGTACAGCTTCATTGACATGTTCCCAATTTACATGGGAGCTGAAGCAGGCTGTGAGATGTTTCTTAGCTTGACTGAGTGTCCTGGTTCAGCTGGCACAGAGTTCATTCTGCTCTCAGCAGCTGGTCCAGTGCAGTGTTTGGGATGCAGTTTGAGGATGATATTGGTCACACAGTGATGTTTTGCTGCTGCTGGGCAGTGTTTACTCTGAGTCCCAGATGTTCTGGTTCGTGCTCTGTCCATGCAGGGCTGCACAATAAACGGGGAGGGAGCACAGCCAGGACAGCTGACCCAGACTGGCCAAGGGGATGTTCCACACTGGGAACATAAACTGGGAGGAGCTGGCCAGGAACAGCTGATGGCTGCTTGGCAATGGGATGGACACTGGTCAAGGGTTGGAGAGCAACTATTATTCATCACGTTTTTCTTGGGGTTTATTTCTCTCTCTCTCTCTTTCTCTCTTGTTCATTACAATTATTATTTTTATTGTTATTTTAGGATTATTTATTAGTATTGTTAGGATTATTGTATTTTTTTATTGTTTCAATTATTAAGCTGTTCTTACCTCAACCCATGAGTTCTGTTTTTAGCTCCTCTGATTCTCTCCCCCACCCCAGTGCAGGGGGGAGCCAGACAGTGGCTATGTGGTGCCTCATTGCCTTGTGGGGCTAAACCACAACCCTGAGCAGCAGCGTTTAAAATTATTGCAGCTTGGATTTGAAATAAACACTTCACTGGGGTGAATATGGTGCTGAAGAGTGAATGCTTCTGTGCCTTTTTCTGCTGATATTGTTTAGCTGGAGACAGCTTTCTGCAAGACTGGATTACCAGGGCAAGAGTGCATTGATTTACATTCTGAAGGTTATCTTTCTAGTGGGAAAAGGCACAACAGTGTGTGTGTCTGTCTTTATAACTGTAGATTTTGAGGAGAAATATATGCTAAAATAAAACAAGGGTTGAGGGGGAATAGTACTGTGTGGATTTCTAAATAGTGACCTTTAATACTGGAGGAGAGAGGGTTTTATATTCTGATTGACTTTTCAGTGCTCCTGCTCACATGCTGGCATGCATCACAATAATGTATTTTCACCCTTGCATTTTGCTTCAGCTATTGACTCATTGACTTGTTTGTTGATAGAAGACAGACAGCTGAACCAATCCCAGGAGGGGGTGACCAGATTTTTGATCACTAATGGTGCAGTAGCTCAGACTCCTCTATAAGGAATGCCATTTGATTTGATTTGTATGGTGAAGAGTTAATATTCTATAATCTAAAGTGCTTTTTAGGATTGATTTATATACTCCTACTTTCACATTAATTGGGAAGTATCTATTGTTATCTCTCTAAAGGTCAGCTTCTCCTCTGCTTACTCACACGAGTAATGTAATTGATGGCAGTGCATCTGCTCAGGGGAATGAGGAGGGCCTGATTTGATGCCATGTTGAATGGAAATAGCTCCAGTAAGTCTGAATGCAGATGTTGAAGAATACTATAACTTCAGAAAAAATACACTTTATCTCTTGCATATCTCAGTGTAGTTTTCTTCCTTATTTTGTCTGACTAGAATATCATTAAGAGTAAATTTGAGCTCTTTTACAAATAGTTTTAAAGCTTGCTTGTAAGGCGATAATCCTGGACAGGCTCAAATCCTTCACCAAATGTCCTGTTCTGGTTATCATCTTCTTAGAGCAGAGCTGGAGAAGCAGTTCCTTGGGGGTTATTCCAGCGCTGGATCCTTCCTTTGCTGTGTCAGTTGTACCATTACAGTAATGGCATTTCTACATCACTCAGTATTATTCATATTTTATTGTTCAATAGAGAAGGAAAATTAAGCTAGGAGTTTAAAAAGTATATATATATAAAGAAGGATGCAAAAGGGTTGTATATTATAGGTCTTTTCCTGTAGCCACTCTTCTGAAAATCACTCCTATAATTCTGCCTCCCTGTTGTTCTTCTGAAGTGGGTGATGACCATATGCTTCTTTTTGTTCAATTATTTTTGACAGTGTTTATTTCTGACACATTAACCAATGCTTTTAGCCATAATTATCTCAAAGGACTTGGAATTAACATTTTAATAAGATATAATCTGCTTCCATTCATAACTTTTGGCTTTTAAATTATAACACACGCAATACTTCAGTGCTGAATCATTTGAGGGATTCTACAAAATGTAGAGATAATTGAAATGAGGATTTAAACTTGGATTATTGAAAGGAGGATTAAATTCAATCTGTGAACAGCTTGAAATGTTTTATGTTAATACAATCACAAAAATTCTGTCAGATTTAGAGTGTGGAGCCCACGGTTCATTCGGGGGAAGAAATGATACTTTTTCCTCTAGATTTGAAATATATTTAAAGGGGGGAAAGGAGGATATTCACAGATGTGATACTACAGGAAAACAAAGTTTAGAGGTTCAGGAAGTCTTGCACCCATCAACAGAGTTTCTTCAATTACAGAAAAATAAGGCTAAAAATTACCTCAATCCATCTTTTAGTTCATCTTCGTTCTTCAAAGCAGAGTGTGCAGGATATTTCTGGCAGTCCTGGAAGATGTTTATCTATCTAACTTCATGCTCTGGATTTCCAAAAGGAAGGCCCTTGTGGTCTCCCCAGACAAGCTATTTCCAAGCTTTATTGCCTTTCATACAGAAAAAAAAAATCCTTCTTCCTATAATTACCCACAATTATTTGTGGGTATTACCCTGTTTATCTGGACTGAAACTTTGTTTTTTGTTCTTTCTGGCGACTGTCACTTGTGCCTTTCCAGATTGTTCTCTGTGTCAAACACCCTCTCCCCTCATCATTTCCATCTGTGGGTTTGCCCTTCCAAACTCCCCGTTGTAGGTTATGCTCCCTATGTGGAGTTCTGGTGTAATACAGGTAACAGTTGCTTTTTTTGCTGAATGATACATTTCACTCATGCTCATTTTGTAATCTGTTATCTCATTATTTTGCTCTCCTCAGACCTGCATTTCTCCCTCTATTTCTGCATAAGCAAGAACAAGCCCTTATCTTTGGCCTTAATTAGTTTTATCTTTTTTCTTTCCACAGCAGTGCTTCAGTTTGGCAAAATATTTTTGATTTCCATTCCTGTTCTCTAGCATACCTGCAGGCCTTCCTGTTTAGGTGTCATCTGCATCAGAAAGCATTTCTCTCTGAGAAACCTTGAGCGGAGTCAGACCCAGGATAGACCTCAGCTTCTTCCCTTCTTCCTGTCATTGAAGGAAATAGATAATTTTTTGAAACAATCTATTCTTGCAAAATCCATGTCATCTGTTACCTACCTTATTGTTATCTTTGCTCACAAATCTTAAGATGCTTACAAATATTTTTATTAATAATTAATTATTTTTAAATTTTATTATTTATTTATTAATTAATTAATATTGAGGTGCTTACAAATATTTTTATTAATAATTAATTATTTTTAAATTTTATTATTTATTTATTAATTAATTAATATTGAGGTGCTTACAAATATTTTTAGTCATTCCTCTTTTATTTTTTCCCACAGGAGCTGGAGTTAAGCTGTCTATCTATCTATCTATCTATCTATTTGTCTATCTATTCATCCATTCATTCATCCAATAAAATTTTAAAGCTACTCTTTTCATTTCTGTATTAGGTCTGGATTTATCATTCTAGTAAACTCTTCTCTCTCCAAGTTTCCATAATCACTTCTGAGATTTTTTCAGCTAATTCTCTGCATATTTTATGATGAAAATCATAAGGTCTAGACTGTTTGAATCACCTTAGATATCTAAATATTCTCTAACCTTTTAATCCTCCTTTACCTCTGAAATCTTATCTTCTCTTTTTTTTTCTTTTTGGCATTTAAGACATCAGACTTCTGCTGGTGGTTGACTCACCCTGTTAGTTCAGGAGGTGCAGACGCCTCTGCCAGGTCCCTGAATAATTCCCTGGCGCAGTTGTGCCAGAGCAGAGCTGGGGAGGTTATGAGGACTCTGCAGCAGAAGTTTCACACGCCCAGCCCCAGCCCTGTGAGGGCTCTCAGAGCTGCAGAGCAGGAGGTGTCAGTGCTCCAGGGCAGCTCTGTGCATCCACCAGGCCATGGAGTGGCAGGCTCAGCCCACACCCTGCTGCCACCGCAGCTTGGGGACAGCACTGGGGACAAGCCCTCCCTGAAGGGCTGCTCTACCTCTACAGGCAAGGCAGTCCAAGCAATTCTGTTTTCTTGGAGGGATTTCCACGTGCCTCAGTATAAAAGCAGAATTTGTAACTTAGTTATTTTGTGGCTTCCTCCTGTAACACACCTTGTGATCAGATTATTGATCACAGAACCATGGCTAGTGGGGATGTGGAGAGGCATCCTAACCAAACTCCTGGGCAGGGACAGAAGGAAAAATTGAAGTGCTTCTGACAGATTTTTGCCTTATCTGCTCTTAAAATCTCTGCAACCCTCCTAAGTAGTTCTTTGCAGCTGGGAAGGGTTTGATTGTGTGCCCTAAGTAATTCTTGTTGCATTATAAGCTGTTTATTTTCTGTCTTGTCCTATCCTAGTGGAAAAGCTGAGAAGTTTATTATCTTTCTCTCTGTGGAAATTGCGAATGTAGTGGCAGATTGCTGTCTTATGTCCAGGCAAGTTGTTCTTCAATATTTACACCATTTGCCTTGAAATGTGTTTTAAACATGTTGGGGACAGTGAATAGCTTGTTCAATTTTGGAGCTGACAGAATGTGAAATCATCTATTGATTCTGTTATTAACCTAAAATATGTTTGATCAGCTTTTCTCACTTTTCACTGCACAATCCTCCATAATGCTACACTGTATTTTTTATTACATTTTGATATTGTCACAGGTACAAGTTTAAACAGGATAAAAACAGAATCTATGGAAGAATCAAATATCAAAGCTAATATTTGATTTTTGTGTAGTTTCCAGAATACAAAATTAGTCCCCAGTGTGAGCAGACACAATTCTTTGGAATTAATGGGGATATGCAGAGTTATCATGAATCTGAGCTGGCTTTTCACTGCAGTATTGTTCTACACATGCAGCAGCCACAAATCTCCTGCCAGTAATATTCAGGGAAAATATAAAGGATATTTGAGGGCACATATATGTGGTTCCATGTTAATGTTGTCATAATAGAACATAAACTGAGGCTGTTAGTGATTGTTAGTGAACTGAGGCAAGATTAACCAAGCAAACATATACTCATAAACCAATTTGTAGAGCATCAGCATTGCAGGTTTCCCCAGAATGTGGGGTTGATTAATAGTTTCACGTTTAACAAGACACATGTGAAAGCTTCAAGCTGTGACTGCAACCCACAAGGTCAACCAAAAGGAAGAAATATTGGGATAAACAGAATTACATCTCAAAATTTATAGATTGATGGGGTGTCAGGAAGAATAATAGCAAACAATAGCATAATTCAGCAGAAACCAGGAGGAACTTTTTTTTACCAAAGATCAGACACTGATCCTTCACCTGGCAAAGGGCAAAACCTGAGGTTAGAGGGCTCAGCCAGAGGAGCTGATATTTGCATATGGTTTCATCATCCCACGGTTATAAATCTGAGCACTCTCAGCGGTGTCAATGCCTTGCAGACAACTCTGCCTCAGAGAAAGGAAGAGAAAGGACAGATAACAAAGGAGATGATGGTGGGACAGGCTATATCAGCATCAGATTTGCAAAGCTTTTGCATTTCACCTGGCATGGATTCTGTATTAAGGCTAAATTCACTCTGAGAGGAAGCTCCTTCTCTCCTAAAAGGCAGAGTGCAGATATAATTTGTGTTTGCATAATATCCATGAAAATTTAGTTTTTATTATATTTGGCTTTTCATAACTGCATGACAACCTGGATGTAGCACTGCACACCTGTGCAGAGCACCTTGTCAGGTCCTGCCTAAGCACAGCCCCTGAGGTGGCTTTAATAAAAATCCATAACTCTCTGCATCAAGTGCTAGGTGAAGCCACACATGTTCCAACATGTTAAAGCTTAGTAGTAATGTTAGAATTAAAAATGAAAAGTATAAAAAATGTAGCTCTTGTATATAATTAGAATGAAACTGGAGCTTTGTTAAATACTCTTGTCAAGTATCAGCATTTGACTTTTTGCAAATATATGTCTTTATGGATTGAATAGAATATCTGTATTTTCTTAATCTTCTGAGTTTTCTTTCTTGTTGTTTTTTCCCTCCGAGTATTATCAATCAGGCTACAAGATGTGATCAGAGGTTGCTGTTAGTACATAGCATCTCAAGCAGATGCAAAAGGTGGCACAAAAGATCTCAGCAATAACTGTCACATGTAAACTCTGCTGGGCCTCCATAGCAGGAGAAACTTGTAAGATCCTTTTTGTGATACTGTGCATGTAAGAGCATCCCCAAATACTTGCACATGGAAGAGCTTGCACACATCTTCGTGGGGAAAAGGACATAGCCATTGGCATATTTGAGATAATTGAAATCAATGACCAAATGCTTGTTAAAAGATAGTTGTTAATATTTATGCTGAGATTTTCAAAGGAGCCTAGGGGAAATGCGTTCTCCTGGCTCATTGAAATTCACCAGGAGCTGAGTGCCTAACTCCCTTAGCTCCTGCTGAAAATCCCAGCCTTAATCTCTGTGCGACAATCTGATTCTGATGTTTTACAAACCACACTACCAATAATAAGGATATGCTGAGGAAGCTGGGAAAACGTTGTGAGTGCTTATATTTAGTGCCTTTATTTTGACATAATTGTTTAAAGGGCTTTAGATGAAAATTTGTGAAGTGAAGCAATTTCCAGCTGAAAGCATCATGGCATAGGCTTCAGTCTGTGTTAGTGATGTAAACACATGCATTGAACTCTGTAATGGATTTTATGAAACTTAATGAGCAAATTTTTATCATGCTGTAATACCATGTTGAAACTATCCTTGTTTCTTTGTTTTTCTTTGCCTACAGCTAGAAATAAATTTGACATGCCATATTATTACATTGTCCTAGTTCACTGTAAGTTTATAACATTACCTAAAACTAGAGCCTTTATTTGAAACTGCTGGCAAAAGTGATATTTTCTCATTACTTCCACTCAGAATGAGATATAAAATGTACCTGATTGTTTTAAAAATAAGTTGATGGCATATTTTTTTATCATGTTTATTTCTAATGTGGTTGCAACTGTGAATCTCCAACTAAGACAGACCAGTCAGCTCTGTTCTTCAAAGACTCACAGTTGCACTGTGAGCAGATACAAAGAGGTATTGGTAAGGTAGCAATGGCTGCTTTTGTTCAAACACTCTAAGATCTGTGTGACTATGAAAATTCACATTATACTCCTGCACTTCTATCGGCATCAAGCTGATTGCAGAAGTATAACCAAAGTCAGCCTGACTTCATAATCCCAAACTCCTTTATTTATAAAGTACTCAATGGTAGAAATAATTTCATATTTCAGCATGTGTTTCAGCTAACAACCTACCCAAAAAATGGAGTAACCCACAAAGCCCAGCTCTTTCTACATAACTGGAAATTTTACCAGTCTTTTTTGTTGAAATATGTGAAGGATTCCTCATGGCACCAGAAACCTCCCTACCTTTAGTAACTTGGCATCTTCCACATCATTGTTCCTGTAAATTATCAGCTTAAACCACAGGTCAAGTGTGCTTATAGACTCATAAAAATGTCCCGTAGAAAAGAAACTGATTGCTAATCAGTGAACTATTGTAGTTAAGCTACACATAAAACTGGAGTAGGATCATTTCCATCTTTCAAATGACAGTATTTTCACTGTGATGTTTCTTGCAGATGAAAGATGAAATTTGAACCTCAAGAGCTGTAGAAAAGCCAAGACAAAATATGTACAACTCACATTAGCAACCTGTTAATGTTTAGAAGCATAAATGGCAAGGTGACTGGATAGATGTAAACACCACACCCAGTGAGGGATGGACCATTTTATCACTCTTATATGTGCTGAACAACGGGACTGAACTCAGGCCCACAGACTCATGGACAGTTTGCCTCCAGTGCTGTGTATGTGGTAAATAATATTGGGAACACTCAGCAATATCCCACTTCACTGTACCACTGAAACCAGAGGATTCCTCACTTCCTTAAAGAAGTATTTATTGAAATAGATATTAATGTTCTTCCTGTATTATTGAGGGGCTCAGTGCTTCTCCTCTGGTGTTCTTTGGGATTGTATTCATTGAGGGCAAGCTGTTATTGGCATAGCTCAAGGTCCACTTGGCTCAATTAGCTGCAGGATTTTAATATTCTTATGTCAGGTAACAAGCAGAGCTGGTTGAACTTCTTTCCATGAATGTAGGAAAATGCAGAAAAAAATAATCAAATGAAGAAAATTGTCAACTTTTCTTGTCAGTGCTTCTCCCCTACCCTCTTTGATTAATTATGATACTCTTCCAAATTTGAAAGTCTGAGGGAAAAAAATTCCAAAATTTCGTATTATCACATTCCACTGTGATTTCAGTTACTCTGCCCAAGGCATGAGAACACAAAATTTAATAGAGGCCACAAATGATAGCATTGGTTAACTGGGCTTCAGAATCTTCTTTCAGCTCCTCCTGCTAAGAGAAAATCTCTGGCACTCACAGATCCCATCGTAAAGTCCTACCCCACAGAAGGCTTCAGGAAACTCAGTTGCCCTGACTGGTGACAGAGTTTACCAATCTATTTTTATGATAAACATGCCCCAAAGCTGTGTACATGCAGGTTTTCTTTACAAACTTCTGAAATTTGACTATTCAACAAGCCATTATCCAAGGTGTGAAGAGCCTGGTGAGCATTGCCAATCCTGTTAACACCATTGTGAGGAACACAGTGCAGCAGGAGCTGTCTGACAACAGGCAACAGGGCAAACCCTCCCAAGCAATTCACCAAGTGTCATCTTTGCTTTGCGAGTGCAATGGCTGCTTTGTCTCCAGAACGTGTAAAGTGTCACTGCCTGAAACATCAAGCGGAGCCTTGTTTACACGAGCCTGATTGTGCAGTACTAATCTACAGGCTTTGGAACTGCTTCCCTTGCTAAATCCAGTTGAAGGCTGAAAAGTGCTTGATAAATCCTTAGGGTGCTTTAACTTTGAAGAATTCTTTTGCAACCGAGACAAACAGGATTAATACATGTGGCCTTCCATAAGGAAGCTCTGTGTCTCCCTTTCACTGATAGAACGTCCCTTGCTTTTTTTGTCCCATTGATACATCTTGATCAGGAAGGTAAAAACATCAATAGGTTTGTAACAGCATATTTTTAGGCATAATAAAATATCTTTTGAACTCTGTATTACAAAACTGTGATTCAGAGCTTTCTAGTTTAGCTGTAAAGTATGTTCTGGGCAACATTTTCTGATAGGAAAGTGTGCTGAAGTCAGTGGAATGCTTTTTAATAATTTCCAGAGGCTCTGGATCAGGTTTTAAAATTTTATCCTGTTTTTATTTTTTTTTCCTATGGTAGTGTGGCACCAACTGCATCACTAAATATGTTCTACTATTAAAAAAAATTACCAGTAAACCAAAGCTTACATGGTCAGTGTAATTAAGGGTTTAGAGATTGTTTGGCTCTCACAAGTGCTTTAAATTACTATTTTCAAAATGAAATCTTGCAAACTGCTGAAGGTTAAGCAGTCTGTGGTCCTTTGGCAGGTATTTTCACCTATGTGCATAAGTGGCTTTTACTCTCCATTTACTGAGAGTACTGGCAACCACCTGCCTTTGTTTTCAGAGGAGAAGCAGACTCTACTCTGGCATCTGAGAGGTGTAAGCAGGATCAAAAATCAAGGCCTTTTACTCACCATGCCTTCCAAACGTAAATGTGTTGTGACCCAGTTTGCAAAAGCAATGGAGAACCATCCAGGATGCTGCACATTGTCTGCAAAGCTGAGAGGGATTGTGCTGGCAGGAAAAATGCCTGGCAGGTTACCTGGAAAGTTAGCTCATTCCTTTTGGAAGCATTTTGAGTCCATCAAAAAGAATTCTGTACTAGGACAGGGAAATGCAAGTGATTGAATCACAAAAAACCAGCCCTGCTCAGCCTCTTCAGTGGCTGGGGGGCCCTGGCCCCTTTTGAAAGGCAATCTGCCCATTAGGGATGAGCTGAGCACTTGCTTCCCTCTGGAGTTGGTCTGGAAAGACACACAAGGTGTCCAAAATGAAGATGTGAGCAGAACACATGAGCACACCCTGACAACACCAAACTCAGGTGTGATCCATGGTGTCCTCTGATATTGGTCTGGCTGCTCCCAATCCTTGTGTAAAGCATTGCTCTGGAAAGCGTGAGGCTCTTTGCCATACTCTTGTCAAGCTGAGGAAGATCAAAGCCTCATTGCTAAAGGAAACACTGTCAGCACCCACACCTGGGCTCTGTCCAAGGTCAGGGTGCCCTTCACCCCTGAGATGAGATCTGGGCCAGTGTGTGAATACTGTTCATAAAATCAGGCCCAGAGGAACCAGAGGTAAATCTCGTGGTGTATGTGAGCAGAGCACTCACCCTGCTGAGAGCACCTCAGGCACCAAAAGCCGCGTGGCAATGGTGCTTCTCAGCAGAGCAGCTTATTGCAGGTGAGCTTGGCTGGCCCTTTCTCATACCATGGAATTGATATCCCTAGAGAAAAGCAAGGCATCAGAAACAACTCCATTTCATCCCTTAGGTGTCTTGCACCTCACTTTCTGTCTCCAGGGAATTCCCTTTGTAGCCGTGGTTAGGGAATTCTGCTGCCAGGGTTAACTGCCTCTGGGTCTTGCTCGCCTGTGTGGTCTCTGGCAAACAGTGCTTTGTGAATAACAGCAAGTGCTTTGGCTTGCAACGTTTTTCAAATCGTGTTTAGCACAGAGGAAAAGCATCTTTGACAGCTCTGCAAACTCAGTCTCCAGATACAATAGACTTTTACATCGCTGCAGTTTAAAAAGTTAATAGCATAAGGTTTAAAACCTGCCCGCCTAGATAGTGACATGACAGATTTTAAGCGGCTTTAAGCCTCTCTAAAGTAAACAATACTAATACTAAAAAAATCGTTACTTCAAGTTTTTCCTTTTTTTTTTTTCTTTTTTTGTAAGGGGAAACCCTGCAAACATGGCAAATGTGTATCTTTTCTGTCACTTCATAGAAAAGCAGCAAAACATACAGAAGAAAAGCCTTTCTTTCTGGCTGATTTCCCAAATGTACTTTGAGTTACCAACCACATTTAAGAGGCTGCTGGAGCTTCTTTGTACAGTGAGAAAGTGCTGAAACAGAAAAAGCATTGAGCAGAATATGCAATGACTTTGTCACAATTATGGGCATCAAACACAGGGTTTTCAGACACAATCCTTTATGCTGCAGATGTTTCAGCTCAGTGTGTTAATCAGCACATTGCCCCAGGAAATTGCCTTGCTGATCAAAAAGTGTCTATGTGTGTTCCCCTTGCACATATGTAGCTTAGTCTTTTCTGGACAACCACTAGTTTCAATATTCAGGAGATAACAGAATCACAGACAAACAGTTGAAACACTCCACTGGTGCACCCTGACTCATTAGAAATGCTGCATCTGTAGTAAGCAAAAATATTCTCCATCACAACTGAGATTCAGCACTTGGGATGTGTGTAGGAACATAACCTTTGCCTCTTTGTTTAATGCTCTCCTTTGGGAAACAAATGCCTTTTGAGATATCAGAAAATGCAAGTTCAGTCATAGCAACATTTGGTTTTCCTTTCCACCTGCTGTGTGTAAAATCTATCAGTGAGTGAGAATTTTCTTGGTGCTGTAGGCATGAGGTCAAATCTTTTCCTGTTATTATCTCTTTTTGTTTAGTTGAAGTCACACCAGAAGAAAATTTAATTTCATTTCTGTCTTGTCTGTTTTTCTTTTTTTTCCCTAGAACCATGCCCCCTGTATAAAATTGGCTGAGTTATTTGTTTCTGTGCCAGAAATTACTTTCCTTCTTCACAAAGCTGATCAGTGGATTTGTGCCTTTCCTTCAGCAGATACTCACCTTGTGCCACTTTGAAACTGAATTTTGAGGATGCTGAGATCCAGGACACTCCCGTGAACTTCACTGACAGCTGGACAGGCTTGGCAGAGAGAACCCATCTGACACGTAAGCACTGAGAAATGGAGTTTCCACTGAGTCCTGATAGTGCCAAGACTCCAATCCACAGGCTGTTCCCCCATCAGTTTATTGATTAAGGGCTGAACATCTGGATCCTGGCTCACCCACGGGACAATCTGGGCGTTTCCTCGAGCTATCAAGGTGAGTGTTCAGCAGGTCACAGCTGTAGGAAAGGTTGGTGTGGCAGGCAGGATTGACAATCACAAGTACCCCTCTCCCCCATTCCCTCTCCTCCTCCATGCTGGCAGCTCAGGCTGGGGGCTAACACTAACGAGAACACTCCACATTCACAGGGTGTCAGAGAAACCAGATTTGTGGCAAAGAAACGCAAGGAGGAACACAGGTTAGACAACCTCTTGTGGACAGGGGAGCAGTGTGTCTATACTTGCCTCTTCAGCAAAGAAGAAAGGATTTCATCCTTTTCCTCAGTGTCCTCACTGATGTCCTTCCAACCCAGCTGAGCCAAACCAGATGGAAAATTAAAGAAGTAAAATATTCTATGCAAAAGGGAAGGGAAGAACAAAATGTAATCCTTCAACCTGCTGTTTCATAGAGAAGCAACATGTGTCCATAATTCAATATAGTGCTCCCTCATTAGCTCTACAAAGCATTTGAACTCTCCTCCAGAAATTGGATTTGGTAGATCTGATGTGTTCTACTGTGGACCAGAAGGGAAGTTCATTAGAAAAATTGCAAGGCTGAGTCCTTTTTACCTCAGAACAAGCTTTTGGATTTTGCTAATCAGGTACATTTGTCATTTACATTGATGATAAACATTTAACAAATAATCTGCTCTGGGAGGAATGTGATTTACTGCTGCAGTCTGGGTTTGTGCTATTTATACCAATAATAATGTTTGGCACCAGTATAGCCAGTTTAAGCAAAGGATAGAACAGATTTTCCAAGCTTTAGCTGGCTCAGTGTGGTTTTCCATGTCCTGATGAGAATTTGCCAGAAATAGGCTTGTTGGGGTCAAAAGGACAGGGAAAAACAAGAGCAAAGTCTTGTGCAAGTTTGTTGTTTTGTTTAAGAATGAATGGTGGAGTTTGACAGGATTTCTTCCATTTCATTTCTCTCAGATGGATTTAATTTAAGACTGAGCTTTTCAGAGTAGTGCTATGAAAATATTTCATTTTTGAAGTTAAATTTGAGTAGGATTCTGAATAAATTGTGCTGAAAGTTTTCTCTTCAATATTTTCTTGAAGTAAATTAAGTTTTTTTTTTTGTTGCAGTTGTTTGGCATTGTCTTTTTCTTTTGTTTTCATAGAAGATGTTTGTTTTCCTTCAAAAGTAAATATTTGTTTTCATTACAAAAACGAAAACCTGTAAATTTAAAATATTTATTTTGGTTATAAAATTCCTCCCCCCAATAATCAAAATTTAGTTGTTCAAACTTACAGTCTTTTTCAGGAAGGTAGGGAGGAAGATCCAAGAAAGGAATTTCCAGAAACCTCTGGTATCTGTGCATGTTTCAAGCAAGTCCTCCTGACTGAGATCTGTGCATGTTTTCCTCTATTGCAAAACTGTCTTTGGTTCAGGTATATTCCTATTTGCAGTAAAAATAATTCTTGCCAGGTCCATATCTGCACTTGTGGGCCACTGTTCACTTTTTCAGCAGTTGGGACACAAAGAATCAATAACTTCCTTTCTAACTCAGTTATTACACAGAGCCTGGACAAGATTAGGAGCTCTTTGACTGACAGCAGAGCAGCTTTGCCATTAAACAAATGTGAATCCTCCCGGTACATGAGCGCCCTTCTCCCAGCAAGGAGGAGCAGCCACTCAGGGCCTTGTGCACTGGTGCAGTGTTTCCTTTTTATGGCTGATTGCTTAAATAGTGCAGCTGAGACCTGTGTGGCCCTGCTGGTGCAACGTGATAGGTCTCAGAGGGCAGCAAAGGCTACGTGCCATTTTGATGATTTTATTCTCTTTCATTCCCAGCTTTTCATAGCGGCAGCCTAGCCCTTGGCTGAAATCTTTCTGAGAGCTGTGTCATCCCAAAGAACTGTCACCAACATTCTATTCATATATTTACTTCTTTATTGAAGAATTGTTTTTCTGTCAGGTGTACCTGTTTGGAATGAAAATACCATTTTTGTAATTACTCGAGTGTTTTTCATTTTGAGCGAATACAAAGTTTGGATGCACTTTTCATCCTTTCTATTGCAACCTCTATTTGATTGATAGATTTTATTACTATGGTTACTCCAATTTTACACAGCACATTTTATTTGTGAGAGCAGCATCCTGCTCTGCCCTCACTCAGCCTACTTTGTTTATTATTGTTTACTGGGGGAGGGAGGGGAAGATGTTCAACTGTTTTCCTTGAAGACAAGCTTGGCGCAAATAAGGAGCTTCTCACATTTGTAAATCCACTGTGTTCTGCACTGCTACCTTACAGAGAGAAGAATCCTATATACTGAGGTACAATGAAATTTTGCTGTCCACAACAGTTCAGAAATCACAATCACACAAAGAGCTTCCATCTTATTACACGGAGCTTTTTCTTTGATTCTTTCCCCTGAATTTTTATTTTTAAAAATAGATTTTGCAGTACAAGTCGCAGTGATTTACTTGCATGCTGCAGGCTGATTTAGGATGCTTATTCAATCAGTCTGCTTCTAATGACACAAGAAATACCATAATGGATGGAACATTCCTGTCTGCTCTAAATTGGATTAGATGGTTTACTAATGTAATACTGGCAGGCCAAATCAGCCTGTGATGCCATGGGGATTAATCTATAGGGAATACTTGATCTCTAATGCCCATGTGCTAGTTGAAGTGCAGTCATATCTTTTGATTTAATAAACCATTTTTGTATTTCCCAACAGTATATGTGTATTAGAACAGGATGAGCTAATTGGTACAATTAGCCTTTTTAAATGAAACCTCATAACTTGCTGCTAAATGGAAGAATACTAGGTGCTTCAGTCTTAAAAGATTTGGCTGCTGTTTATGCAATTTCTTCTAAATAGCTTAAATGCTAAGGACCACACAAGGATATAGTGTGCTCTGCTAAGGGACAAAACTCTGATATATGTTGGAAAATACTCTTTTGTTACTGAACTGAGCAGTCACAAAATGTACATAGCCCTGTAAGTCCAATATATTAGATCTGCTTTCATTCTCATCATCTCATGCTTTGTTTATAAGTTAAACGTTGGTATAGAAACATTTACAGATTGACAAATGAATTATGACAAAATAGGTTGAGGAACAAAGTAAAATTACACAGTGCCATGCTCTTGGTGTCACTTGCTGGTCCTGGAGTGTTTGCTGGGGTGTTCACTCAGTTTTGCCTAAGTTTTGGCTGGCAGATAGCTTGTGCAGGGAGCAGAGAGGCACGGGGGAAGGACTGAGAGAATTGCAGAATTGCAAATAAAAACTTCCTCTCTCTTTAGGTGTGTGCAACTTCGTGCACCTGTACAAACTGGTAGCTTTTACCAGAGTGAATACAAAGTATCTGCATTATGCACAAGTAGCTTTGCTGTTAAATAAGTCATCCAACACCAAATGAATTCTACTGTAAAGTTGTGATCGATTTTGAAGGCAGACAGGTCTTTTGGTTAAATAAATAAAATAATGCATATATATATTATACATATATGTTTCCCAGGTATAATTGCCTAAATTCAAATAGCCATGACATAATGTATAGAGACCTGAAACAAAATCTTTCCCCTTAAGCCCTCTGACTTAGCTGCTTCCACGGCTAATATTTCAGATTTCCATACAAATTATATAATCATGAAATAGTACCTACCATGACATGGAAATACATAATTTTCCCCACCAAATTATGCATGCCACACATCTAAGACAGACACATCTTTCCCTTTTCCAGAACTGTGACAGATCCTAAATTGAATATCCTGACTAACACCTGGGTTTGACACACTTCCTATATTCCATAACACAGCTGGAATCACAGCACTTCCAGTTCCATGTTTTGAAGTATGCACCATGTAGAAGCATGTGTTTCTAATCTTGGCTATTCACAAAATATCAGACCCTAAAATAATTATATGCTAATAAACAGAAAAAATATTTCAGATATTTTTAATGGTTTAAAAAATTGTTATTACTGATATCTTTGCACAGTCAATAAGCAAGTCTATTTGAAAAGTGCTGTGACAAACAGTACTACAAAAGCAATAAAGTTTCTAAATTATCGTCTGAAAGCATTTTTCAAGAACCAGCATAAACAGAAATCATGAGACTATTTGTTATTCTGTATCAGATATTTTGGACAACTTATGCAATCTCTGTGTAGCTGGATATCAAAATATCAGTCAGTGCAATCACCAGTGCATCATTCTGCATTAGAGATTGTCTGTTCATTCACTGGATCACTGCTAATTAGAGTGGGCTTTCAGGCCTATTGCTTCACATGGTGATTTACCAGATAAATCAGACAACATCAGAGCATATGTTTAGCTTCCCAGCTGGTTTAGGTGGATGTTTGATCCTTTGACTGCCACTGAAATTTGTCCTTCTAAAGACATCTACATACATTACTGTATCAGCTGAAGTATTTCTTCAGGCTGAAGTTGTCTTGTCCTTCATTAGACCAGTTGTCTTCAGCTGACCTCTTTAAAATGGAATATTTCTCACTGGTAATGAGTCATCCTGAGTCATGAACCTCATCCCTTTGGGTGAAAGTCTGGTCCCACTATAATGTTCTGTATCCCTCTTTCTCACTTTGTCTTGGTGTGTGGGTCAGAGTCCCACTATATGCTGGTCTGTGTGTATGAGGAGGCATAACAATAAGTAAATACCTGTAGAGGTTATTTCCCGTGGCTCAGTTGGTCAATCATATTTTTTTCCAGCAGGGAGCTTTCTGATGGATGTGGACAGCTGGTTTTTGACTCAGGCTACTGGCTATAAAGCATTTCAGGCAAAGGGAAGACACTTGTGGTGTTAAATCAAGTGTAGGAGAACTGGCATGCATGATTTGGTGTGTTGGTATGCTACTGACATGAAGGGACACCTTTTCAAATACCATGGCTTGAATTGTGCACAAGTATTTCTGTGCAGAACAAAGACTGAGCTTCGTGTTTAAGCAGAGCTTTGCTTTTGTTTGTGCATGAACACTTGCTGACTGCTCTGTGTTGAGGAGGTACATCTGAGATGTTGCTACTCTGCAAATCTGACACTGAAGGACATCCATCCTATGTGATGTGTGAGTGTTGCTGTTATGATGTAAATTTTAGCAGAGTCAGTCAGTGTAGAACAGGAGTGCAGTCAGAAATGAAGTTATTAGTTAAAATTTACACTAAACATGCCAGATGCAATAATGAAATTAATATTTTTGACTTACTGAATAATGAAACAAGTCTAAGTCTTATATGAAAAAGGTCTAAGTAATATAAATAGAGTCATGTTGTGTATTGGAACATCCAAGTATGCTTTTGAATATTGGCATAATCCCTGCATTGAGCAAACATTCCTGGGCACACAACCTTTGTCACATAATCATATCTAGCCCCAGGAGTCTGACTGATTCTCAGTACTTAAAAGCTGCTGAAGAAAATCCCAAAACCTACACATATAATTATCTATCCCATGTATAGTGATTACATACATTAAAATAATGCATTTGTTCAGAATGTCATGAACTGATTTGCAATAATGACTTTGAAAGGAACTGAAAATAACAGAGAGAAGTGCTAGAGTAGCTCCAAATGCCCACCAACATTAAGACCTCATTGGTTCAGTAACTAAAATACTTTGGTCTGTATCTAATAACTCCAAAAAGCTATGATTCTGAGGGCATTTTTTACAATTTTAACTTCTGATCATCCAGCTTATGTCAAGCTCAAAATGAAAGATCAGCAAGTTTTGAACAGTGATAGAAACTTCTTACATTTCTGATTCAAAACAATACTAACAGCAGTAGAAAAAAAGATGTAGTCATTACACAGCAATATATATATAGAAAGCATTTATTTTGAGTTGAGGATTCATTTGCCTGTGTAGTGTCCTAGACAGTTTTAGCATTTTAAAGACCGTGCCATAAATTTATCCCTGGTATTTTCCACAACTGTTTAAAGCTACAAGAAAACAGGCTTTGAAACCTTTGCTCACCCATGTATGCACATAAATCTCTTCTGGCTTTCCTCACTGTCAGGCAATTATAACTTGTAACTGCTTCCACAGACACCTGACTTTCCTGATGAAGAGCTATAATAATAAATTGTTCCAATAAACATGATGACACTCAGAGCCACATAAAGGTAGAGTCAGTAAAGAGCAACAAACAAGCAGTGCTTCACCATCACTGTATTCCAGCATGTGCCACCTCTGAGAATGTTATGTTGTGTGCTCAGCACACCCTGCCTGCTGCAAGAGGAGGAAACTGCAGGATGGTGGTGAAGGCTTGGAGGAGCACAGGAATAATCTTCTGGGTTTGTATTCCACCACTTTGTACTCCTTGACTTTCAGAAGCGACCATTTCATAAAAGTCGTATTTGCTTTCCTTTGATTTACAATTATTGAAATTTTAATAAGGATTGTGCAGCGACTCCAGACATCACATATTGTCAGTGAGAAATTATAACTTTATTGCAGCACACACTGACAGCCAACTCATAAAAATGAATGACATTCTATATCATAACATCTCGTAGGCTGTTCAGAATGTTAATAGCTCACTTCATCTTTCTTTAGTATAATGAGGCAGACAGTGTACCAATATTCAACGAGAAAATGAAGATTAAGAAAATTTGAATTGAAGCAAGAAAGTAGCATTTAGCAAAGGTTCAGGCAACATTCAGATAAAAAGTTTCAATTAAAGTACTCTTAGGGAACCTTTTATCACTTGGAGCAAGGCTTTGTTACCAAATACCAACACTTACTACGAAAAAAAAAAAGATTTAAAAATGGCTTTTGAAATGCTACTTCTAAACAGATCTATAGTCTTTCTCTTCTCCCACAAAGTACTCTGTTTTTCTTTAGACTCAGTTGTATAGGGTTGGATTGTTTTGGAATAATCTATTTTTCCACAGCAGATCAAGCTAAAAATGGAAGCAATATTTAGGAGAGATATTTTTACTACTTTTATTAGCAGTTCCAAATGTACCTGCTGAAGCATGGGCAAAATTGTCCAATTATTTATCCAAATCTGCCAGTATTGCTAATCAAAAACTCTGTAGTCATTGAAAGTCCCAGTTAAGATACCTCCAGACTCACTAAATCAACTATGAACACATTTCTCCATAGTATGAACCTGAATCAGCCAACTACTTATGAGTAAAATTATCCAATAAAATAATGCACATGAAGTTGCTGCTACTGGTTTTAATTTTGGTGATGAGCAAAGAAAAAACTTTTACTTTAGCTTTTTAAGGGCTCCTTCTTTATCTCCAAGTATATCAAAATAAAGAAATTTAAATTTTGGGAAATTCCTTATCCAAAATATTTACATTTTGTTTTTCAAAATACATGGACATTTGAAACAGTCTTATGGATCTGTATTCTTAATGCAACACCTGAGGCAAACTGTAGCTCCCTGAATGTGGAAATATGATTGTATCTGTTGGAAGGGGATTTATCCCACGGAGTGGATAGAGCACAGTAGATTGATATTCCTTCTAGGAACTGCATGGCAGACTTGTCCTTAATCACTCAGGAGGGGATTTTCTGTGGAGTGTGAGAAATGTCAGATCTGTATAATGTTTCATCCATCTCAGAGATGTTTGTGATTATCAGTTTACTCTGGGGCGCACCATCACTGGCAGTGCAGGTAGTTGGTGCTCAAGGGAACCAGTCCCAGCCAGACTGGGGCTGCCACAGAGAGCCCTCTGCTGTTGGAAGTGGCCATGGGTCCAGGACAAACTGCATTTTAATAAAATCCCAATGATAAAGAGGATAACTTAATCTTCAGGATTGTTTTTTACCATTATTCAAACCAAAAAGTAATTTCTTCGGAGCATTCCCCTAGTGTCTGACACCTGCAATGTTGTCACTGAAGTACATGAAATAACAGGAACATTCTGGAAGCACTACTAAAGACACATCCAATTTTCAGCCAGTTTAATTGAATTTTCTATCCCTGTTCCAAGTACAAAGAAATTAGCACTGTATGTTCCAGCTAAAAGAGACACTCCTCGTGATGTATGCTCTCTGTGGAGATCTGTCTGCTCAAATTTAACGCTCCTCCTCTGTTTGTCTGAACTGCTTTGGCTACTGCTTTTTTCACCCTTTTGATTTTAAACTGTTATTCCTTTGGCATACTTTTCAGCTCATGCCCTTTGGGTTTTCTATCACAACCAACTATTCGTTCTGATTTGTTACTGAATGACCTAAGCTGAATCCTGATTTGATTCTTCACTCATTAATACTATTCATTATGGGTGATTTTGAAATTTATTCTGATACTTTGAAACATCCACTCTTACAAAGTTTTAATGATTTGTTGAATCTCCTCATTTTATCACATTATGTTAATTTTCCTTCTTGCAGAATGGGCCAAACATTAGAATTGAGTAGGTTACTTAATCTTCATCACGGTAATATACTATTCTTTTTTCCTTCATATTTGTTTCATCATTGTGAAATTGAAGATTTCTCTCCCTTTCCTTGCTTGACCTCTGGTATTTACCAGCTGCCCAGGGCTCAGTGGTACATTTAAATCAATGACCCTGCACAAAGATAGCTCTCAGAGCCAGCCAAAGCCCCCTCTCAGGCCCTTCTTTCTCTCCTCTGGTTGTCTCCACTGTGTCTCCTCCTTCCCTCAGCAGCATGGAATTCCTGCTCAAATTTCCTTTCCCTTAATTAATTTGGTTCGATATACTGTCAAGCACACCGTGCTTAAATTGATATTTAGTGCTTCATTTCCCCTACCCCCACAAAATCAAGATTTATTTCTTTGTGTTTCTGTAAATAAAAAAGGTTAGTCTACTTTGCTGTCTTTTGGTGATTTGCCTTGTTTTCAGTACACTATATCCATTCCCGAGGCTATCAACCTCTGCTGAATATTTCTTTGCACTCAAGGTCACTTCCCAGCTTGCTAGAACATACCTGCAATTACTTTTGGAATTAAGAAAGCTTGGCTACTCTGGTTAAACACAGTGATTCTTAATCCAATCTACACCATTCCTTTTATTTCACTGGCAGTTGAGAAGATGGTAGTGAAACAGCTTTTGCAGCAACTTCATATATTTGATTTTATCAGTAAGTCTTAGTTCCCACATCTGATTGCTCATTGGAAAAGCTCAGAAGTAATTCTGTAAATCTAGTGAGTTTAATTTATCCCTATGTCATAAGTAGGTTCAGCTTTGCACTGGGGGCCTGGTGCAGATAATGCTACTTTAAAGGTTATCTGGCTTTCTGCAGGGTCTCCTTAGCTCAGCTGCAGTGGGAAGTAACCAAAATGCAGCCATTGTCTGGCAATGTCATGGGCACCAACAGATTTATTGGACAAAGGACAGAGGGAACCAAATACATCAGCTGATGACAGGTGGGGATTGTGTCCCAGGCTGATGGAATCACATCTCATACCCACAGTATGGATGTGCCATTTACTTCAGGGACTGTCTTCTGGCTTGATGGAATCTGCTCTCACTCTTGCAACATAAATATACTGTAAAGCAGGAATTGTTTGGGCAAAAACTGATACACATGGGAGGGCTTCATGTGCCTGGTTACTTCATTTGATTGCCTTCAATTCATGAGAGTTCAATTGTGTAAATGTGGTGCAGGCTGGGTAAAATTTTATGATTGTCTCATTTAGCACCAACTCCCAGAGTAGCTGGTAGTGGGCAGTCAAACAATCGCTCTGCCTGATGTCTCTGTTTTCCCATTTACCAAACTTCTCTTTTCATGATTAAGGTATCTCTGGTCTTTTCCTCCTCACTTGGGATTTGGACTGATTTATCAAATTTTGATTTTCTGTCTTCTGTTAATATTTAGCTCATGCCATTTCTCTGAGAAATTATTATTGCAAGTGCTGAATGCCATTTGTGGTCAAAACACCATAGTAATATTATTCATATACATCATCTGAGGTGTAACTGGCATGCAGAAAATACATAAATACACTTTCCAGGCTTCACAATCTTGAAAAATAATTGATGCTTTGCATAATTGTCTGATAGATACTTACAGATAAATGGTTTCATATTCTTTTACATCCTCTAATTTCTGTAGTCTGTTCATGATCTCTTGGATTTAGTGCATATTGAAGCCCTGCTTCCCGGGAAGTGGCTGGACGTTGCCTGCTGATGGGAAGTGGAGAATAAATCTTTTGTTTTTATTTGCTTCCTCACATGACCTTTGCTTTTGCTTTATTAAATTGCCTTTATCTTGACTCACAAGGGGTTTTTTTCCATATTATTTTCTCCCCCCAGTCCCGCTGAGGAGATGGGTGATAGAGTGGCTTGGTGGGTACCTGGCATCAGCCAAGGTCAGCCCACCAAACAGGGATATATTTCTAACTCTTATTTTAGACACACAGGATTGTGCTTTTATCCTCGAAAGCATTGACTAAAACTTCAGCTGTGTACTGTACCACTGCCTTGTCTCTTTCCTCCCCTGTTCAGTGAGGTCAAAGCTCTCCATGTTTCCATTAAAAATAAAATTTAAGTACAGACAGAAAAGGATCTTCTAGTGATTTTAGAGAAACCATTTTATTTAGAATAAAAAATCACAGAAATATTTGGCATGGATATATGCTGATCAAATATGTCTGTGCTTTAATATTGACAAGCATATTGACAAGCAAAATGAGAGTTGCAGGATAATTGCATAAAATCAGTAATAAATGTCCATACTGAATATGTTGTCTGGAAAAACTTCATGGTAACTTTTTTGATTTTTAAACAGCTTGAACAGAACTGAGAGCAACTCAATGAATGTCTTTATCTGTCCATGTCTGTTTGCTCACGTGTAAACAGGAATAAGAATATTTTCTTCCTCAATATGATGTCAAAGATCTCAATTAACATGCTTTCATTGTCTCAGCAATAAAATTTTTTGTCCTGTTGGTCTAAATCCAGTGTGAAAGCTACCCATGGGCAACAGCAGAATTAGACTCTATGGTATTATTAGAGGCCTAATAATCATAAATCAAATAATAGTTAATTTCAATTAGGGGGTTAAATTTAAAAAATAAAAATATGGAGCCACTGTTGTCCATAATCTGAGAAGGGACAGAAATGTGAGATTAAACAGTTGCTAAATTATTATCAGCTAACAAACGCAAACCCTGTCATACTGACAAAGCATTAAGTAGCCTGGAACTATTAAATTACAGTCTTCAAAATGTTTGCTAGACAGAAAAAAAATAATTTTTTCTGGGTAATAGCAAGGGAACTTATATCACTCTTTTTAACATGGACCTGGTGAGAAAATACACTGATCTTAAATCTGCAGACGTGAGTGTTGTTATAACTCCGGTGTTGTAAAATATGTGCTTTTGATTCATGACACATATTCAGTGTTTCTTCCATATAGTTCTGGGGCTAATTTGATTTACAACACTATTATCTGAATGGAGCATGTCCTAAAAAGCAGAACACAATGGATGTTAAATATTGACTTTTCAATTGGAAGGATATATTCATTATACAGCTGGAGTTAGCCTATCTTAAATGTTCATTAAAAAAAAGAGAATCAAAAAGCTATAGAATCAGTCTTGAAAAGTACCCTTTTTTATACCAGTAATGATCTTCTTACTTTGCTTTTTACTACTTCTACTGCTGTCAACTATCTGATGTTAGAAGCTCTCTTTCCTTTATGGTTTAAATAATGTTAGAGACTCATTTAAAACTGTTGTGCACAATAAACCGTTCTGATAACTGCTGTTATAGATTTTCTGTAGGTGGCCTCACATTTTCTAATTTTCTGATAACCAAAAAATGGCCTTGAAATATTTTTCCTCTTTCTTTATTTAAAACTTTCTAGATTTTATGGAACTTGCATTACTCAGTAATCAAATCCTTTTTCTTTCTTCCTTTTTAAATCCAATTTTCACAAAGGATGCTCTCAAAGCTTGTTAGGCTAGTTATTTATATTTATTAAATTCCACTTGGCTTAGCAGGTAGAGTAGCAAAGGAGAGTGTAATCTACAACATCCCAAATTCTCTGCAGCCCAGAGCAGGACATAGCCCTCAGCCCTAATTTCCAGTACCAGCAGCAAGACAGTCTTGAAAAAGACATGACCATCACTGTGATGGTGAATTAATTCTTTTTGTGAGAGCAGAGTACAGGATGCAGCTTAGGGTCCTGCCTCTGCTGGCCTCTGTCATTCCCAGAGCACATCTGTTGGCTGATGGGGAATCCAACTCTCCTGGCTTTACCTTCACTGGATTTTCTGGCTGTCTCTGTGTTGTAATGCATATGGGACTCAACCAACACATTAACAGGTGTTCTGTCCATTCTACATATTTCCTGCACTGTAAAACCTATACAGGTTTTAGTTCTGCTCCATTTCAGGTCATTCTTTGGCTGTGGTGATCACAGTTCACATTTAGTTCTGACTGGAGAAAAACATACTGTCTGAGACCAGGGGTTTTATTGATTCCCAGACTTACTTCTGATCTAACCACCACCTATTGTATCCATCCTTCTTCCTCTGAACTAGTAAATATTTATAAAGTAAAAGATTGGCAACTGTCCCATGTGGCTGATTAGGGCACTTACCTGGATTTTTATCCCTACTCTACATGATCCAAAGCAGAGGCATGGTCTGGGTCTCATCTAAGTGCCTCAGCCACACAGCTATTTACTACTTGGGTCTTCCAGGGCACACATTCTGCACCAAACTCCAGAAACTGTTCTAGGGAAAATGTAACCTAGCAAATATCCTTGACCAGGTTTAACCTTCAGTGCCTGAATATTCAGGAACCCCTCTACCATTGCAAACGGGCATGTCTCACGTGATGAGGATAATTGCAACCCCTCATAAATCCCTTCAGAAGTGCTTTTCTTATGTTCATTATTTCTATCCTACCTCCAGTGGGCCTGAGGCTGTGACCTGCTGTTCAGAGTCTTTTCTGGAAGAAATTAGAGATTGAAAAAAACGAGGTTCGATTAAAAGATGTAGAGCTGAGTCACTTCAGAGGACTGATAACACACATCCCTAACAGTCACTTCCCTTGGCCTCATATCAGCTTCAGTCAAGTCAGGGTGGGGAGAGGTGGAAGAACCCTTTGGGAGGGTGAACTTTTTAGTTATGTGAACCAGCAGCTATATTCCTGATATCTTAGATACCAGTTTTCAGCTTAGTGGACCTGAAAGTTTTTATTTTTACAGCTTTCCACTCTACTTAGCTTCTTGCCAAGTCATAAAATCTAAGGTACTGTAATATTTAGTCTATTCATGCCCATATAGAGAGCTTATGTTTGCAATATCCAAAATAAAGGTGACTTTACCTGACTCCTGTTTGAGCAGATGCTTGAGGATCCCTGCAATAAGGGGGTACAAGAAGAATCATCCATCATGTAAGTGCTTCAGAAGGTGTAATGCATTTCTTTCCTACATCCAGGCATCTTTAAATGCTGATTATTCCTGGCTGTCAGTATGGCCTGTTGTAGCCACAGGTATTCGATTTAATTGAGAACATCCATCAGATATCTCTCAATTCTAGCACAGTACTACACTGATCAAGATTAAAGCTGGGTGAAAAAAGGAAAATTTTGATGCAGCATTTTATCACTGTAAAATTTTATTGGATTTAAGTTTATTGGAGCATTCCAGAGTAATCTATTTGCTTTATCAGTAATTGCAATCATAATAGAAAAATTTAGCTTTAGAAACAACATTCATTGAGATGAACTGTTTCTACAAAATAATTTGATATTTCTCTAAAACATTCTCATAAATTTCTTTCATTCATAGGAAGGTCAAAATTTTTTGCCTTTTTCAGATTCAGGAAGAAAGGAAATTTCATAATATTGACATATCGATTTAGGAAATATACAGATAAAATTCTCTGAAGAACTTGGTTAATATATTTTGGATGGCAGTGAAAATTGTGGCAGAGATATGACAGAAAGAATGAAGCTGTTCACAGAATTTGTGATTTGTATGGGAGGCCCTGCTTTGGGACCTGGCAGTTGCTGTAGAGATTTAACAGCTCTAAGGGTTGATCTACTGTTGGACACAGGAATCACAGGACTAAGCCAGAGGCAAAAGCAGGAACCAGGAGGCACAGGCTGAACAGGCAGGAGTGGCAACACCTTTGATGTCTGAAAAGAAAAGAAGTTCCTTATCCAATAGAAATGGAAATACATTTAAATAATACTATAGGAAATAGAAATTGTTTTAAAAAAATCCTATGAGGTCACAAGCACAAAAAAACCCACTCTCATCTTAAACCCCATACATTTGTGTGAAGTGAATCTGCTAGAAGTTTTGCTTTCCTTTTCAGACAAAAAGCAAGCAACAACAAAATGAATGATTCAAAATAACTGCATCTTTACAGTTACTTGCAAAACAGTAAAGAATAACCTCAGGACTATTCATTTTGATGGGTTTTGCCTCTTGGGTAGACTCAGGTGGTTTGAAGAAGCCCAGGAAAAGGCAGCCATTATTACAAACTACTTGTTGTGTTTGTTTGGTGTTTCTCCCTAAGTGCCTGTGTACTATTGCTAAATAAACTGTGCTTTAAGAACCCTTCTCCACACTGCTCACAGAGCTCCAGAGAGAAGGATTACAGTACATTTTAAATGTAACTTGGTAATCTAGGATATATCTGCATTACCTGGGATATTCATGCTGGTTTTATTTTACTGTTTTTACTGGATAATAAAGACACTTCCAGCAACATAGCCAAGAGACTGTAAGTTTAACATAATCTGGTGGAAAATAAATCTGAACAGCTTGAAAAGGGACACAGAACCCCATCCTGGGAGAGACTGTGGGATAAGAACTGATTCTTCAGGGACAGTGGGGAGAGGATGAGAGTTATGCTGTGGCTGTGGAAATTATCATCTAAAAAAATTAAAATATTAATAAAAAATGCTGTATTTCAATTTCTGTAAAGCAGACTACTTTTTTCAAAGTAGTTGCTGAAACTTTAATCTTTATTTGATTGTGTCTGGGTTTCTTTTATTTGTGAATATTCCAACATCCAGCCTTTGATGTTACCTTTGAGCAGAGCCTTATCAGGTCCTGAAAATAGCTTCACAGATGAAATTTTTTTTTCTATTGTATTAGCCTGGTTTGAAAAGAACCTAATTGACCTGCTATAATAAAAGATTTTACTTTAAAGTCTGATCTCAGCTTACAAGGGTTTGCATCTCTTGGTTCTGCCTTTTGAACACTTAAACAAGAGACATTTTTCAGCTTCTAAATGGCTTTTAGCTCATCCACATGTATGGACAGTACCTAATGGACCCTACCCATTTCTTCATTGGTCTCCACAGCCGCGAAATGTGATTCTTTTTACATTTTACAACTTCAAAATGCTTTCTATTTTTAGGTCAAAATGAAAAATCCATTTGTCTTATTTAGCTTTTCAAATATTTATTTTATGGTATTTTACATTCTTTCTGCTTTTGCCCTGGGGCATTTCTTCAAAACTCATTTTAAAATGTGCACGTGATTGATTTGGTTTTTGAGACAGGCAACAGGAGCCAGGTTTCACTTCCTCTGAAACTGCAGAAAAGTGATGGAGCTTTATTAGAGAGAGGGACTATTGCATTTGCCTTGTAAGAAAGAAGAAAAGCTGTACTGAAAAGAATTATCATGATGGAACTTGAAAAAGAATAGGCTGAATTATTTTTTTTGATATGCTGGCTCTGCAAGGTGAGAATCTGGCCCAAGAATTTTTCTGTAGTCTGTAACTTGAGGGAGGCATGAAAAGTCAAGCCAACAACATTTTATTGTCCATAGATCTTACCGCCCCAATGCAGAAATATGATGATTTCCTATTGAGAAGCAGAAATAGATGCTGCATTTGCAATGTGTCTCCTGTTTCCACTCCATAGGTCTGCATAATCGAACATGTCAGATCAAAGCATGGAAAATTTTCTTTCCGGAGGAAGGCACAGATTGAGCTGCTGAGGGCTGATCCTGCAGGCTGTGCTCAGGTGCAGGAGCTCCTGCTCACTTGCACAGACCTATTGATGGGAACTGGAGCTCTGCATTTTACAGATGCTGGGCTGGGGCTGAACAACCCGGCCCCATGTTCGTGCGGTCAAAATTCTCACATCAGTTAATGGGAATTGTGTGAGAACAAGAATTTAGTAAAAAGGGAGAATGGCAGGGTTTGGACCTGTACCAAATGCTTAGAAAGGCTGTGCTTCCTGCCCTCTCAGTTAGAAGTTGGGTGTTGTGAAACAGTCAGTAATGCCAAGGCAGTTGGCAAGTGAGCAAAACTGAAATAATAGAATTAAAGGAGAGAAGGACTTTTTGCAATTAAAATTGCATGTACTGGCATTTCTAGTATGTGGCAGAGATCCTGCACATTTTACTCCTGAGTAACAAAGAACAGAGCTGTGTATGTCACCATGGAAATGTAAATGGAGCTCCTTTGACAAACAGAGAAATGTATGCCATTCCTTTATGCTCAGATGAACTGCTCGTAGTGGGATGCAAGAGAAGAATGGGATGTCTGTTACAGAAAAGATATGAACATGCAATTGTATTACCTTGTTCTCCATGCTGTTAGATTTTCATTGGGAGCTTAAAACACACAAGGAGAAATAAAGAGAGTGGGTGGTTTTTTTCCTACCTAATTATTTAGTTATTTAATACAGTATTTATAACAGGCAGTTAAAAAAAAATAACAGTGATCAAACACATGGCAAAGAGCACAGAGGCAAAAGTTTAGATTTGTACACTGTGCTGCTTCTGCCTGGGACATCCATCTGCTTATTTTTCCTTTTTTTAAAAAAAAGGATTGATATTTTTGAAGGAAAGGAAATTTCAAAAGGTGTAGGAAGCCATGTTACAATATTATGAATCTGATTGAAGAGATTTTTTTTTGTTCGGTTTTTATCATCGACAGATGTTTGGGAATTTTTGATCTAATTCTGACTGCATCATTCTTTCCTTGCTTGGGGCATGAGAATGTGTAGAGTGCAAGTTAAAAACCTAGCAACAACCTGTACTGGGAGCTCAAGAATTCATAACTTTTCTAATGTTCTGAAGGTATCAGCTTATAATTTTGCTCTGTTCCGTTTGGAATAGGGAGCTAGGTAAATAATATCAAATATTTTCTAAGTTTTATGTTGTCACTCTAGCATATGTTTGTGCTTGATTTCACCAAATACTTCTGAGTACAACTCCCACAGTGAGTCTGAGAACTCAATGTGTGGCTCATACGTTTGGATATTTAAACTAGAAATGTTTTTGGAGATCAGCAAAGAGAGATGATGGAGTTGCCAAGCCCGTTGCTAAAGTGAAACCATAAAGGCAAAGAAAACAGAGAAGTATTTAAATCCAAACTTTCTATTTACCTTTTTACTCCTTTTGGAGTTACGTTTTATGGCTATCATAAGATGAAATTACTTGAAAATCTTCAGCAGACCAATAAACTTTGCAGTATCCTGTTCTCCTCTTAGGAATAAGGATGGGGTTTCTGTAACTCAGAAAGGAAAAGTTTTAATGTCATGTGTTGTTCCTTTAATTTTGCTTATTTAAATTTATTTCTAGCAGAAACCACCCAGTCACATCTTTATACCCATTTCCTGATTTAAAATAAATCATTCAGAGAAGATGCTTCACCCAGCCCATTTTGGATATGGAATCTTAAATATTCTCAAGGAAATTTGTCATATAGACATAGGGTGCTCTTTGCAAGTTACAGGAGATAGTTTTTGAGTAAAGCTAATAGAAAAAAATAATGGAAATCATGAGCAATCTGAAGATTTTCTAATAACAGGAAAGGTCAGTAAATTAGTAATTGCCTCTGAAATATAATCATAATACTGCCTAGTGACTAAATTGGCTTTTTAAAATATGCTTAGGAGTGACCATTAAAATATTCTTTATGCATTATGAATTAAGTATCTTCTTTTTTAATTTTGAAGAAATTCACATTTAAGAAAACCAGGAAAATGCAGTGTATTCAAAGATAATAATAATCACATAATTTCTGTAGATATCGGGGGGGGAAAAAGTAAGCTAATTTGATGCTCTTTGTTTCCTTGGTACTAAAATGCAACTGATTTTGAAATTAAAGTGATGCCAGGCAGCAACTCTTCACAGTGACTTGGGGCAGAAAATACCCAGCTGGCCACGCAGGATGTAGGAAGGCAGAATATTGGACAGTCAGAGTGAAAACAGCACTGGAGAAAGGCCCAGAGCAGAATGTGTCTTCATTTCTCACAAAGTATCTATTTTTCCCTCAAAAGTTAATGTTTCTTTAAAAGCTGGTATTCCCCATCTGGGCTAATAATCCCTCAGGATAATTTTTAGGTACTTGTTTCCCAAATTCCTTCTGAAGGATCTGTTACCACTTCCTCCTTTCCGACCACCGTGTCTCACAGTCTGGACCTCATCTTGACTCCTGCTGAATAACAGAATTTTGATGACTGCAGCTTCCTCCTCCCCCACCACATCTGAGTGCATTGATAAATATTGCTCTCCCTGCTTTTAGCCTTCGGGCTTGTTTTAAGGGAGAAGTTACCTGAGACTGGTTTGTTACATTTTCATGCAATGTTTAACCATGAAGGAAGTGCAGTGCTCTCTTCTTCCATTGCCTTCAGTGACCTGTTTGCCAATCAGTGCAAAACTCTGCATTGAGTCTGGTTCTGGGAAATGTTTCACTGTAAAACTTTTTCTGATCTGCACCATATTCTGTTTGCAGGGATGTGAATGGTGGGTGGTTACAGCAGGAGAAGGGAGAACAAGCAAGGAAATTCAAGGAGCTACATTTTCTGGCCTTTGTATGGAGCAGTTACAATCAGTTGTTTTAAAGCACACCCAAGTTATGTTGGCATCTCAGGGGAGCTGCTTTGCCTTGCATGTTGCACCCTCCAAAAAAGAAAGCTTTTTATCTCAAGTTATTTTTTTTAATGACATCTACAATTCAACACAAAGCATGCTACAAAATTAATAGCATTCTGCAGTAATTGTTCTCAACCCAAGGAGTTCAAACAGCCCTGCATGCCCATAGCACCCTAAAGTCTCCATGCTGTTTGCATTGTCTTAGGAGCCTACCTTGAGCTACTCAGTTCATAAACCCCGTCTTAACCCAAAACCGAATGAATAAATGAAGCTGATAGTTTCAACATTGCTTTTCCTCTCTCTGTGGCTACAATAGACATGTTTGCTTTGAAATATTGTTAAATTTTGTAGCCATCTTCCCCACCTGGTGCTAAGTTTAACAGTGGGAAGATGAAGAGCTGGTGTGCATTTAGGAATAGGGGAACAGGCTTGGGAGAAGGCTTAAGGGGGATGTGTGAGCAACAAGTGTGCCTCATGCTTTTGGGATTTGTTACTGCAAGGACATAAAACTCAGCATTAGGTTTATGGTATTTTGATGCTATAGTGAGTGACTTGGGAATTAGAGGATTAAAAGACAACAGGCAGTAGGAGACTTGTAGCTTTTAACTCTTCCCAAAATGGTAATGAAAAGCTGGATACAGAAAAATGAGATTTAAATTCTTCCTTGTGCAGTTTATGAGATAATGCCATTCATTATATTTAATAATAGATCTACTTCTGTTGTATAGATTTTTACTTAAGGATTTGGTAACTCTGTAAATCGACCACGACAGCATACAATTTTTTACTGCCTGCAGCCAGAGGCTCTGATCCAGGCCACAGGTACCACAGGAGCTGCCCAGGGCTCAGGGATGCTGGCCATCCCTTCCAGAAGGGAGATGGCAGAAGCATGTAAGAAACAGTCACACATTGAGTTCATTGCTAGCAGGACACAACAAAAGTTCACAATGCCTCTTGCTGTGACCTGGTGAAGGGAAGTTTTAGCCCAGTTCCTCTTGTTTTCAGCTCCCCTCTTTATTTTATTTTATTTTATTTTATTTTATTTTATTTTATTTTTCTGCTTTGCCTCACTACTGAGGTCAGATTTGGATGTCTGCTTTTCATTTATTTTTACTGAATCTCACAGATGCTTTTACTCTTTGCAAAAGAAAGGCACCTGTCAGGTAAGGGCTGGTTGTGTAGGCCTCCAAAGAGATGAATTAAACCTGGGGCATCAGTGCACACAGAGGCACCTGGAAACCACCAGTTTTAGAGGGGGTGTGACACGTGGTTATATGAACTCTTTTCTACCAGGGGTCTAAAATGAGCTTCTGGCTGTATAACAGCCTTTGAGGAGAGACAAGAAAATGAGTCCATATGAGCCCAGAATTGCTGTGGGTGCTTAAATGCCCTAATTTGAGATAGAATTCTGTATCACAATCATAAAAATAGAGTAAAAATGTGGGTTTTGATTGCCTAGAACAAAGAGATGGTAAACGGTGTTTCTTGTGTTCCAGGGGGATTCCTGACATAGAAATAATATGCCAAAGATCAGGCTTAGATTGAAAGAATTTTAAACATAAGAGTGAAGCCATCCCCAGCTCTCTGTGAATAAACTGGTAGTTTCAACATAGTTCCTGGGATACTCTTGTCATATCATAAAAATAGATGGAATTTATACTTGTTGCACTTCAGCTATCAGATTCACCAGGGGAAGAGTGATTTGCAGACTGAAGCAGTGCTTGGTGCAGACTGGAGAGTGCTCCTGACCCAGTGTGGGCTCAGAGCATGGGTCCCTAAGGGAAATCTCACACTGCAAACTTTCACTGCAAGTTTGGAGTCTATGTACAGAAAAATGGAGTTTTCAGGGCTGTCAGTCAGACACCATTCATAAGGAAAGATTTCATCTCAGAAAGGGAGAAAGAAGTCTGCCCAGAACAGTCTGGTTAGGAAGGACAAAGAGAGGAGCCAGTTGTGTGCATTGTCTGCTAGGCAAGGATACACTGAATGAATCAATGGCTTGGCTTTCTGTTAATTCTGAGCAAGGTGCCATTATCATGAGTCTTAGCAAGTTTGGCACGGGTTCTTTTTTGCAAATATGAATCTCAGTAGTATTGTGTTCAAAAGAAATAGCAAGACAGCCATTTCAAAACACCATTTTCAGCTAAAATCTCACTCTGGGCAGAGTAAAAGAAAGGATTCCTTAACGAAGAGGAAGTTACAGAGATGGAAGAACTCAAGCTATCTCAAAAACCTTCTCTAAAAAGATTCAGCTTCTGAAAGCTGTCTGTATCAGTTTTGATAAGATGGCTCTTGAGGACATCTAATGTCTCAAGAAAAATATGAGGGTCCAGAACAGAAATGTTCAAGAGAGAAACTAGAGCAGATTTCTCTAGGAAGCACAAAAGACAAATTCTAACATAATCTTTTTCATTTTCTAAAGAAAAGTTTATCTTTCTTGATAAAATGGACAGCCATGCTTGTAGGAGATCTGCTGTGTATAGAATAGTTGTTGTTATTATTAATATTGGCTATAATATTATCACTATGGATAATAATAAGTGCCAGAAAATCAGGTATAGATCTGAATTAATATTGATGAACTGAGACATAAAAGTTATACTGCTGAGAATAACCTTTTACCCAACATTTTCTAGAACATCAGAAAAAGCTCACGAATCAAATAAAGACATTAAATTTCAAAACATGATGTTACTTCAAAAATAGAGCACAGGCAATTCTCTCTTTTCTGTACTGTCTGAATGGGAATTCCCTGCATTATCAGCAGGGTAAGATGCAGCACAAGCACACAGCTCATTTCCCAGCCTGTTCCTCCCCAGCATCAGAAACATCATGTTCAGCACTGGCTTCGCTGGTGTAGACAGGTCTGTGAATGACAATTCAGGGAGCAAGAAAATCCTCAGTGAAGTAGACAGCTGGAGTGCTTGTCACAGAAAAATTACATTAAAAGATTCCAATTCACCAAGTCTTTTTTCCCATATGCTTAAACATCTGGAATACAGAAGAGCTTTCTGTATGTATGTAGCCAGACAAGATGTTGTACTGGCTTCTACCTGCTAGAAATTGGTATATCATTTGTTGTGTTTAGATGCCCAAGGGACACACTACAGTCAGGAGCTGACAGGTACCAAGGATCTACAAAGATTTATAAGGAAGAGCTTGAAAAAATGTTTGAAAATTATGTAACAAAGAAGGAATGATATATAATAAACTGATTCTGTTCTGATTTAGATCTCTATACATCTGAGATAGTTTATGGCAATCATAGCAGATTTCTAGATTTGCATTTTGACTAAGTTTGATTAATGCAGCAGATACTGATCTTGCTATAAAGTTCTCAACCTTCCTTTTGCAAGTTCTTAAAAAACCAAAAATTCTGCATGTTATTCACCAACAGATGATAATGTTGTTACCTTTCACAGGTTTTTTTAACTAATTTTCCAATATAAAATACTGATTCACAGAGAATCATTAATAAAATTGAAACAGTACTCTGCACTATTTCCAGCACAGTACTCTTTTACAGTGTCGGCACTGCCTAGCAGTGCTCTTCACAAAAAAAGTATTCTTGTCTGATAGAAGATTCCACAACTAAATTCATTCATAAAATTAAGATTAAACAATTTTCTTGTATCGCTTCTACTTTCTGGAGAGGTCATGACTGCACTAATGAAGGTTAAATAGACAGAGGAATGATGGTAGAATATCTGTGGGAGACCTCAGAAATGTGTAACTTATAGAAAAAACACTATAGCACCTACCACATCATCTGTCATATCAGGTGAAAAAAATCTTCCTTCAATTCCCCAGGCATTTCAAAGATAATTACTCTAAATGCAATGGGTGAAGAATCCTATTAGTTACGAGTCAAGTATTCAAGCTCATTTTTTTCCCCTCCTTCTGTTTTATAATACTTGGCTGGTTTTTCACCATCACTTTTTAAAATGTACAACTTTGTTGAGTCCTATATTGAAATTATAGTTGAAACTGAAGCCACAGGAAGATGTAAGGCATGCAGTGGCCCAGGTCACTTTGCCATGCATGAGCAGGACAGCAGGCAAGGAGTCCTCTTCTGCCAGAGGCTGATCCAGCCCCTTCTGCATCCTCTGGTGTAAAGATCAGTGCTGGGCCTCCCTGAGCAGACAATGGAAAATAAAAAGCTTATATTTGTTGAGGGCAGACATAAAGACACATTACAGGCTTGTCCAGACATGAACTGAGGAAGGACATGTTGCATATTGTGAAAATATTTCAGCAAATATGGATTCATCCTGTGAGCATTTGAGACTGGGCAGGTTGACTGTGCAGAGGATAGTTAGCTTAGTAGAGAGATGTCTGCATCTGAAGGAAAAGAATATCTCATGATTGCCATCTCTTTGCAAAGCTGAGTTAAAGGGTAATACCAAAACTATAAATTTTGCTGTTTTTCTGTGGCTATCAACCTAAAAGCTTGCTTTGTGTTAATTGAAAATCCCATGACAGATTAACAAAAGACTTGACTGTGGCTGGAGGAGATTGACTTCTTGCAGAAAAAACGTCTGTCAGGAAAACAAACTAAAACATGATGTTTGTTCATGAAGAAGGGATCCTTGCCTATGTTGGCATGAAGCTGGTGAGGTGTAAGTACACGGAATGAGCATAAGGAATGCTCATCAGTCCTAGAGGATTTGGAGTTTGACACACATTGGCCTGGAGGGACCAAGAGTCTGTACTCCTCCTCCAGCTCTGCGAAATCAGTGAGATTTCTTGTAGAAGGTTTAGAGGCTTGCTGATAAATTTTGAAATCTGGAGTTTTCACTCTTCACTCTTTCGCTCTCTCTCTCAACAATGCGCAAATCACGTTTAACAATGTTGCTGCCTTCTGCTCCAGCAAAATACTGCAAAATAGGGTTAGGATGTGGTTTAGGCCCAGGGTTAGGTTAAGGCGTTATGGTTAGGCTTAGGGTTAGTGTGGCCAGGCTCAGGAACGCCAGGGCCTAGGGTTACTGGGCTCTTGGGGGCGGCTAGGGTTAGGGTTAGGGTTAGGGTTAAGATTAGGGTTAGGGGTTAGGGTTATGGTTGGGTTAGGGCTAGGGTTAGGGTTAGAGTTAGGGTAAGGGGTTAGGGTTAGGGTTAGGCTTAGGATTAGCGGGGCCAGGCTCAGGAACGCCGGGGCCTAGGAACACTGGGCTCTTGCGGGCGGCTAGGATTAAGGCGGCCAGGCTCAGGGTTGCCGCGGCAGCTAGGGTTACTGGGCTCTTGGGGGCTGCTAGGGTTAGGGTTAGGGTTAGGCTTAGGATTAGCGGGGCCAGGCTCAGGAACGCCGGGGCCTAGGGTTACTGGGCTGTTGCGGGCGGCTAGGATTAAGGTGGCCAGGCTCAGGGTTGCCGGGGCAGCTAGGGTTACTGGGCTCTCGGGGGCAGCTAGGGTTCGGGTGGCCAGACTCAGGGTCGCCTGCGCCTAGGGTTACTTCGGAGATTCTTAGGAGAAGCAGGGCGAGAATATGTAAAAAAGATGTGGGTTTAGGGTCACGGTTGGTGGCGGGTTGGGTTAGGGGGTTAGGGTTAGGGTTGGGTTACAGTTAGGGATGGGGTTGGGTTAGGGTTAGAGTTAGGGTTAGCGGGGCAGGCTCAGGAAGGCCAGGGCCTAGGGTTACTGGGCTCTTGGGGGCGGCTAGGGTTAGGGTGGCCAGCTCAGGGGCACCGTTGCCTAGTGTTACTTAGGAGAAGCTTAGGAGATGCAGGGCGAGAATGTGTACTGTTTCAGCAAAGTATTTTTCATATTAAGAGCTATAAGACATTTGTGCCTCAAACACCATTCTGCCTTGATTGAGAAGGTATCAACAATTTAGTTAACAATCAGTCACAAACACAGAAAAGTGGGAGAAAAGCAGTGTGGCGGCAGTCAAGGCTCGGCACAGATAGATGGAATTTAATAATCTCTGGAGCCTCTCTGGGGACTGTAAAGGATTTTAGAGAAGGCCATATGTGACTGTTAAATTGGCTTCAACAAATCAAAATTATCTGGAGCAAAATTTGATTTTTAAATCTATTTTTTTTAATCCAAAGTGCTCAAATTTCAAATAAAACAAGTGGAAAAGGAACTGTCACTTTTAGGACAAAAAGCTGTTTTTTTCATAGAAAGCAACTAACTGTTCCTACATATTTTTCTGAAACTGTTACTCTCCAATTAAAAAAATTGTCAATAGTGAAACATAATCTAAGTTATACCAAATTCTCTTGTTCATTTAAATTCTGAGGTGGTGGAGTATTGTGCTGACCAGGTCTGAGCCTCAAACCTTTTCAAAAAACTACTTTAAAAGAAAGATGAGTTTGGTTCATGTGAAGTGACAAGATTTCATCAATTCTGTCTCCTTCTTGGGAATAAAAAGGCCTTTTTACTTTTGGTTTTTACTTTTTTAGCTCCAGTTTCTAATTCTCTGAGTTCACCCCTACTCTCTCTCCCTCTGTGAGTGTCCATGTCTCAATATTCACTGCAGTCAATGAGTGGCTGGGGGAGCTGGGGAGCTCAGCCCAGGGGCTCAGGGGAGTCCCTTTCCACCTTTCCACTCTCTACAATCACCTGGGAGCAAGGGTCGGTCCCTTTTCCCAAGTAACAAGTGATAGGATGAGGAGAAATGACCTAAAGTTGCACCAGGACAGATTCAGATGGGACATTAGGGGAAAAATTCTTCACTGAAAGGGTTGCCCAGCATTTGAATAGGCTGTCCAGGCAAGTGGTGGAGTCACCATCCCTGAAGGGATAGAAATGTCATGTACATGTGTCACTTAGGGAAGTGGTTCAGTTGTGGACTTGGCAGTGCTGAGTTCATGGATGGACTCAATGACCTCAGAGGCCTTCTCCAACATAAACAACTTTGTGATTCTGTGATTCCACCCTAAATTAATTCCAACAAGGTAACTGGTTAATTATGTATTTCTAACCAAACACTTGTGTAATTTTAGAGGAGTATTTTTCCCAAGGTGGTCATCAGTTGCAAAGATAGTTAGCACTAGGCAATTACCATTTTGAAGAATAGATGTTGACACCATTAAAAGTGGGTACTTAGAACATATAGTAGCAGTGTCACATTCATCACAGCATCTAAGAGACAGGATGCTTAAATGCAGTGAGAAGGCTGTTAATGCAGAAATGTTTTAAAACTGCCATCAGATCTCTTGTACTCAATACTGGTACTTTACATAAAAATTGCCTGCAGTGATGATAAGGTAACTTGTCTGAGCTGGAATCATTGGAGAACAATCAAATATGATAAATGATGGCCAGCTGCTGCCAGTTTCAAAGTAGAGACAAAGAGCTGAGATAATACAGCTAAGACAATTCACAGAACTTCAAAGGAGCAACCCCTTCAAGTATTGTGTCGTCCCTGACACTCAGTCAATGTAAATGATACCTGATTTTTATAGGCAGTAACAGGTTTATTTTCAATACATCCAAAACCTTCTCTCTATATTTAGTAGACACCATCTATATTGAGAAACAACATTAAATATCTAACTTGTCCATAATTATTATTTAGAACACTCATTAAGAGACTGCCATAAAATATTATCAGACCATCTGTAGTGAGCAATTGCAGTCGTTGGTGACTGTGTTCACGGTCAAGGGTGCAGAGCAGTTCTACAAAATGATGCCTGAACTACAAATTCAATGCATTAGCAGAGTTAGGTACATAGAATAATTTAGATGCAAAGAATAATTTTTATTTTATAATGAAAAAGTTGTTATAAATGTTGTATGTTTTTATAGTCAGGAAATTTCCATGAGCTTACATGCAACAGGGCAAAAATACACCTAATTTTTTTTGAGAAGAAAGGAAACACCTGTTTAGGGACCAATTTAGAACTTCATAGAACTATCAGTCCTAATTACTAAATAGCTACAGGATTCTCATTTAAGCAAAATCAACCACACTTGAAAACTAAACTTAGAATGTAAATGATGCAATCATTCATAATGCATTCTGCTAAGCACACAAAAGCAGAGCCTGCAGTAGGCTGTTTTTAAATCTTTTGTGCAGATTAACACAGCAAATACTAGATTTTAAAAAAGCTGTTAAGGAGAAACAGATCTTCTAAGGGTACTAATTTTTATCCAGCATTTTATTTTATTTTATTAATCTTAAACTCGAATACGTCTGCTTTAGAAGAAAGACTTAGCAGAAAAGGTAAAGTTTTAAACAGTCTCTCTTTGAGAAGAGTAATCTGCATTTTCTGCTCAACAGAAATATTAGCTACTCATTAAAGAATGTTGTATGGCCATTTGCAAGACTCATACTTGCTTGTAACTGTTCAGTTAAATCTTAAATCTGGCAGTAGATAATGTCTACTGCCCATACATTAGTGGAATCAATGATCCAAGGTAATCCAAGGATAATTTCTCAGGCAAGCTAACTGAGGGCAAGACCTCAAGATCTCAAGTACAGCTACAGCTCTCCTGGGGACAAAGAGAAGACTTTAAATATCAATCTTTGATTTGCAGGTCTCAGCCCTTTTGCAGGCTAGAATGACCACACAAATTAGTTGTCCAAGCTCAGGTTACTGTTACTGTTACCCTTATCAATGGAAACTCACTAGAACAGGTGAATATCAGCTCATCTTACATGGCATTTTTATGTGAAATCACTTTCTGTGCACAAATAAATACCACCCCATGCACACATAAATATTATTCCCACAGAAAGCCCACAGAAAGTTGGCTACTTAGTACAACACATTCCAAAGCAACAATTTATAGTTGTTTAGACAATAACAACAATAATAATAAATAAAACATACAGGTTTATGGTATTATTCACTTACCAAAGTGCAAATTTTAGCTGAAGCTGAGAAGTTCAGTCTATGCTGTTTCTGTGTACCTGTACTAAATACTTCGTAAGATAGTATTAATCTTATGAGTAGCTTGGGAAAGAATTTGCAGTATAAATTATATTGATAAAATTTAGTTTGCAATTGCTTGAACCGATTGTGAGATCCTCTTTGCCATCACTTATTCTTTATCAATTATTGTGGAGAGAAAAACAGAGCCTATTCATTGATCACAAATTCTTTGCTGATGTTGCAAATATATATAAATATAATGTATTCCTATACATATAATAATTTTATATTCCATCTCTGAAGTGATCTATCACTTCAGAAAATATTATTAAACTCCCTGTGCCTTAACCTTTCTTTGACAACAAATATTACATTCCTTCAAAATCCCTTTCCACAGCCATTCCTAGCAATCAAACACTATACAGTACAAACTCTCCCTAATTTCTGTCTTACTCTACAGGATATACAGTTTCATGAAACCAGTAAAATTCCTGTGGATTCTGCCCTATCTCAGCATTGGGGCTCTGTTTCTCCCATGGGGACAGTGTCCAGCCAGGAGTGAATCGATGGGATCCGTGCTGGGCTGGCAGCCTCAGTGATCCACATGAGCACAGAGCTCACAAGGATGGCTGGGTACACGCTATCCTGGAAAACCTCTTCACCATTAAAGCTGATTTAGGACCTTCTGTTCACTCTTGTTTACTCCTGATTGTTCAGCTTCAGTCTGGTAATATCATGTATTGCTTCACTCTTTTTATTCCCACTGGTAAATCATATTAACTGGGGCTTTCTGCAGATGGTCACTGCGTGAGTACATCTTTGGTTGAAGACAGATGGTAAGAAAGGAAGTTTGAAATTGCAGCAAACCATGGATTCTTGTCCCTCCTGTCATACTGAATACCTATACATTCACTCAAGCTTTTGCTTGAATTGAGGTTTGTGAAGAGTTGAATTCCCTAGAGGGTGTGCTGAGACTTTTAATTTAACACTCATTACTTTGACAAACACAATGCATCTGCATTTTCAGGGCAGGAAAATAAATGTTTAAATGGAACTTAATACCACATTTTGAAAATCTGCAATTTATTTGAACTCTCTTACTGGTCAGTTTGTATTTCATCAAAGGATGATGGCATAAAAAAATAGGAAGCCATAGTATTCTTTCATAATTTGAAAATATAACATTACAGATAATCGAATACAATTGTTCAGAGATTTAAGGAAGTGTTTCCACAAACAATAAAGTATCTAACTAGAAAGAAAACCCCATTGTCCATTTAGGAGGGTTAAAGGTGAGGAAGTGGGAATATGAGTTATGCTATGCAATCAAATTCTTGACATAATTGCATTTGTCTTTGTGTTTTGTGTGCAAAAACCACATTAAAATATGTCCTAAGAGAAGTATTTACTTAAAAGAAATCTTTCTGCACGTGTATTAGGAAACATGAAAGAAACTATGTAAAAGTTCGAGCCTTCAGCATGTTTAACCATTTATGAGTAGTTTATGAATATTTTATTAACTATTGCTTGAAAGAACAACAAAAGTGCTGCTTGCCAATTCAGAGAGAGCAAGTGATCTTTAGTGTAATGATTTAACACATATAAGCTTTATGAGATGCGCTTGTTGCTATGGTACACATGCATTTCTGTGACAGAATGGATGGGAAGGTAGCAGGATGCACATGGCATTCTTTTGGGTGAAGAATATCATCCCTTTTGGATCATTTTGACTTTGTCTGACTTTTTTCTTCCATAGGCTTAGTTTCCTCTCTTCACTCTTTTTTACTGAATAGTACTCTTTGCTCTTGGAAAAAAATGCATCCAGCAATTGAATCACCCCCTTTCTGAAAGTGAAAAACCTTGTGATGCACTTTTTAAAAGTATCTGTTGCTTTTACAGTAGTTGAACTGTGACATATTTTGAAAGATTCTGAAAAAATATTGCTATTTCTGCCAGTGGGAAGTGTTTCATGGATGCAGGAGCTGTACTGAAAATTGAGCTCGAATTCCTACTATATAGGGTATTTTTTACCTCTTTGTATATAAAACACTATACAATATAACCTCTCCCTAATTTCTATCTTACTCTACACAATATACACTTTCATAAACCATTCATAATAATAATAACTAACTGTGAAATAGTGGTTGTTATTTTGACTATGATAGGAAACTATCAGAGAGGATGATATGTAATAGGACATTTAAATGCAGAGACAACTCAGAAGAGAAGAAGCTGGGGATATGAACGTGTTAGCTAGGACATGGAATTACAAAGAATGGCATTTGCAACACTGAAATGGCAAGTGTAGCTAGAAAGTTCAAGAGAATATATCTCTCTCCTGATGCCAATAAGGAAAAGTAATGAGGGGATGCATATTTAAATTATAGGCCTAAGAAATCTGCCTTTCCCACTTAAAAGTACAGAGATTCTAAGAATCTACTTAGAGATTAGATTGTTTGTGGGACAATCTGTTTCCTGGGTAAAGCAGAGGAGGTTTTGATTGGTTTGGACTACTATAAGGACAAAAACATAGGCAGTGCAAAAACAAGGTCAGCTAAATTTTGGAGGAAAAAGATCACATCAAAAACAACACACAGTGTAAAGCAATTACAGTACCACCAATAGAGGTCCAGGTAGGAGGACTGAGACAGAGACATGAAGATTAATTCAGTGCATCTCCAGTCAAGAGAAAGAAAATAAAACTGCATATGGGAGATGAGTCATGAGGCAAAACTAAGGATTTCATATTCCACTGCAATAACCATTAAAAAAAAAAAAAAAGGAGAGAGAGAGAGAGAGAATTCCAAAGAATAAGAGGATATCTGCCATATGACTTGAATTGCTTCACAAGCTCTTGATTTAAATGTTCTGCAGGAGAAAAAGGCTGCTATATTTGCAATTGAGTTATTAGATCACAAACCAATTCAATTTCAGCTGAATCATGGGACCAGATGCAATATGAGCCTCAGAAATATTGATAATATTACAAATATTACACCAGAGAAATGTAGCTGAAAGCAGGTGATACTCAGTGTATGTACTGTGAGTCCTGTAAGCAAAAATAAGCTGTTAATAAGAAATCTGTGAAACAAGCAACATTATCTCTCAGCATCTGTAACAGCTGACAGGCAGAAATACCTTGCTGAGCAATAGTGTAGCATAAAGAGCAATTTGCCCAACAAGTGCCATCAAAAGTCCTTCAAACTGAAATAGCGAGGACAGCAGCATTGATAAGGATCATCCCCCTCCGGCAGCCCTAGGAAAACAATTGAGGAGAAACAGGCATATCTCCAAAGGGGTTGTTACATGTCAGAGCAGCACAGTGTGGATCTGCCCCCAAACACTGCTGACAAAGCCTTTTGGTAAACCAGGCATTGGCACTGGCTCAGAAACTCCCAATTGTGAAGAACAGCATTTCTCACCAACAGCCTCTGAGGGTTCCTGCCTGCTTTGCCAACACTGAGGAGTGACTATCTTGTGTTAAATTATACAAGCTCTCCTGTCACCTGACAAAGTCTTCTTCATCCTGTGGTAAGGACCTCCAAAGCCAGGTAACTATGGATGCTTCCAGGAAGCATTCTGGCTTACACTGAACTTGGTATAAACTGAACGAGGCATTAAGATCAGAGCAGATAATAGCTTTTGTTTTAGGAAATTGAAAGAGCAAGGAAAATGTAATGCAGTGCTATGACATCAAATTACAGTGACTGCTAACTAAGAAAAGGAAGAGCACAAGGCTGAATGGATAAAAGCTCATAATAAGCTTGCCTACTTTGGACAATTTCTTCATCCATCCAAACCTTAAGAAAGCTACCAGGAGAAGCATCACCACAGGAGCCAAAACCAGCTTAACTCTCTGGGCTATCTTGTTAGTGATTCACATCCACATTCCCATACCCAGGACCAGTGTCCTCCACCAGGCTGCAAAGGTTCCTCCTGCCTCCCTCACTGAAACACTGTTGAACTCCATGTGGAAATAAATGTTGGCTGAGAAGTATGAGCAGGACTTTAGCCTCCTGGTTCTTACCTGAGAGGAGATTCTGATCTAATTCCTGCTTTAGTTAATGTTATTTGTACATATTGGAAAAGTATTTGCAGGAAAATAATCTCCTTTTCTCTTTCCTTCCACCCCCAAATAACTTAACAACTTAGTAGATGACAATGAGAGTTCAAATTCACTCAGGCAGAGAAGAGAAGGAGACCTGAATCTCCTTCATGCTTCAAAATTTACCCAGCCTTTTGGATACCAGAAAAGGGAAGATTGATGTAAATGATCCTTTTGTGAGTCTTTTCCTGAAAAGGCACCAAAAAACCATTGAGCAAGGATAATCCAAAATTGTTTTTGAGACTAAGTGAAACTGCATCTTTGTTGAATTTAATGCATGGGGGGGAAAAAATCATCCACTATTTATCTACGATTTTGTTTAAAGGGAGCTAAGCATAAATTCCGGCAACTTAGTAACTGTTTTTATAAGACAGACACATGCTTACAACTTGAAGCAGATATTGTCAAGAAGAAGAGAGCGGGAGCATTCTCTTTTCCAGTAATGAATGTTCAACTGAGATCATGTATGGGACAGAAAGAGAAGTGCAAAGAGTACAGTGATTGACAGAGAATAGAGATTTCTGCCCCATGTGGTCACAGTGTAATTGTACAAAGGAGACTGCAGGATACAAATCCACAGGCTGACCTGGCTCCAGGACACTCACACAAGTATTGTAGTTAGAAAGCTGAAAGGTGCTACTGTCTGCCAAAGTGCCCTGTTCAGGCAGTATTGCACTGCAGTGAAATGGGAGGATTTCATGCCAAACGGGCATTTCAGCATGAGAAATCTGACCACTGTACCCTCAATGCCTTCTGCAGAGTCAGTGGGAAAGGCAGCCAAGAGCTGGGTGGCAATGGCAGAATGGACAGAAAAGGACCCCTGTGGCAGTGCTGGACCACAGAAGTGTCACAACACAGCGAAGTTTGTAACAGCCTGGGCTGGAGCTGCTGTGCCCCGAACAGGATTGTCTCCTCTCCATTGCCTGATGGCCCCGCCAGCCCACCTGGCCATTCCATCCCTGTCCTCCTCCACAGGGCAGGGGACATAACGAGGGGAAAATAATCGAGAAAAAAAAAAAAATCCCTTACCACTTACTGCAATGGGCAAAACTTAATTTGGGAGAAATTAATTTAATTTATTGACAATTTAAAATAGAGTCGGGAACAAAGTTAAAAAATATGCGGTCGTCATCGTCCCCCGCCTTTCCCCTCAGCGGAGCCTTCACTGATCCTTCTACCTCCTCCTGCCCCGAGCTCCTGTGAGAGGCCCAGCCCTGCCCCGGGGGTGCCGCTGGGACACAGCCGGCTCTGGCCGAGCCCAGCCGGGACAGCCCCGCTCGGAAAGGGACACCCGGGACAGCAAGGGGCGCAAGGCAGCCGGACAAGGCAAGTACAGCCGGGGCAGGCCCGAGAGGTGTCTGGGCTGCCTGAGGGAGTCGGGCCCCTTCCCACCTCGGCAGCCACTCGAGCACTGCCACCAGGTCAGTGCTGGATGGGTCCGGCTCATGGTGGCAAGGAAATCAGATGCAGTTGCAAAATAATGGCCGGCAGTGAGTCCACTCCCCAAACCAAAGACTGAACAGGGACCCTGAGTGCTTCAGCTCCTTCGGAAAAATAGAAAGAAATGGGGTTTGGAAACCTGAAAGTGCCACCACGAATTAAAGCAGCAAAAATACTGCGTGCAAATCCCCCCAAAAGTAATCCCCCAGTGTCAGACTGAGCCAGCACACGCGTTTGCATGGCAGAGTGAGGGAACAGGCCGGGAAGGGCTGAGGGAGAGGCTATCCCTCAGCTGGGCTCCAGGCTGGGGGCAGGGCTCAGCAGAACAAGTGACAAAGGCTGTGCCACTGGACCTGCACCTGCCACTGACTGAAAAAGGAAGAGAAGATATCAAAGTCAGCTCTCTTGCTTATGGCTATAAGCCAAGCTACAGTTGAAGAATCTGAAAAACAAAATTTCCACTACAGGATTTTTTTTTCCAACAAAAAACCAACAAACCCCTCAGTTTCTAATAGTCTCCTCATCTCCATACAAGTATCACTTTCTCCTGTAGCAAACATTCCTTATTTGTAGAGAAACCTGTATCTGGAGAAGGGTGTGATGTTTTCTTTAACAGATTATGCTTAAAGATTAACTGCAAAATAGTTTCTCATCCATATGCTTTCATTTTCATAATTTTCCAAAGAGAATATCTGGTTTCTGAACTGAGGTTAGGACTAACCAGATTATTTTTATTTTTCAGTTAAAATGAAAGCAAAGCATTCAGATTAGACATTAGGTTGCAACTCCATGAATGCTGGTCTTTAATAAACAATAGAAAAAAATCCCCGGAGGCTGCAAAGAAATGAGCCTAATTTTTTGTTGTTGTTCCTGTTCAAATTCAAAGCCAGTTATCTCTGGTGTTGGATGTGAGGGAGTGCTCTGAAAAGTTAGAGATGCAAAATCTGCAACGACACAAACCCAAACAGAAAATATTTCCGTTTCATAGCAAAATCAAAAAGTGGAGCTTTCGTTGGAGAATTTAGACCCCATCGGGAGTGAACCTGAACTGTGTGCTCTAACTCTGCTGCAGGTGTTAACGAGGAGCGGAGGCGCTCTCCTGGCGCTTCCTCGCTCGGACGGGACCTGGCAGCCCCCGGGAGCCAGGTGAGCCCAGGGAATCAGCCCCGGTGCCCCGGGAAAGTTCGCCTGGGTGCAAAGCAGGGAAAGCGAAAGAGCTACTGCGCAGAGGACAGTCTGTGCCTGCCACCTTTCCCCGCAGCTGAGTCAAATGACTTCTGCATCGATCGCTGAGGAGCATTGGCAGCGCAGCCGGGGCCGGGCGGGAGGTGGCTGGGGCAGCTGCCGGGCCGCGCATCTCTCCCGGGGTGATGAGAGCAGCCCATAACGGGGGAGCGGGGCCGGCGCGGGTTTGCGGAGGCGCGGCCGGGGCCGCGGGCAGGTGCGCGGGGCGGGGGGCCCGGCGGACAATGA
>VWYP01019660.1:365018-418183 GCA_013400435.1 Pycnonotus jocosus
GCTGCGCCGGGCGGGTCTCGCCGCCCGCCCATTGTCTGCGGCGCCCCGAGCCTGGGGGCGAGGTGGGGCCGAGCCGGGCCGGGGCTGAGGTGGGGTGGCTGGGAGCTGCTGCCGGGGCGATCCCGCGGGGGTTTTCGCGAGCCCCGAGCCCAGGGGCTGCCGCCGGGGTACGTGTGTCTGTCCGCCCCGCGCTGCCGGGGCTGCCGTGCCCGTTAATTCTTCTCGGGTGCTTCTTCTTTCCAGTTTTGCTCCCAGATGGAGCCCCAGACCTTTTTCCTCGTTGAGTGAGGAAAGGTTTATTTATTTTAAATGATGTTACCTCCTCTCGGTTGTCTTGAAGCAGAAGCGGCCGTTCTGTTACAGGTCTCTCTGCGCAGCATTCATGAATTCCCTTTGCCGTCATAAGACATGTGCATCTCGTGTAATCAGTGAGATGTATGAGGTGAATTAATACTCTCTGACAGGGACTCGCCGAGCACAGGCACCTGCGAGCATCTTTTCCTCTTACAAGTCTGTGTCCCGATCACTTTCTTTGCCGCACCCACAAAGGTGTATTTCTTTAGCTGTGTAAGGTAGTGATGGTTCAAAATATCTCGTGTAGGAAGTGGTACAACTCGTGACACCAAACTGCTTGTGTGCATCAAGTGGTGCTGAGTGCTCATCTCAGTGGACCCACCGAATGTACGTACCTGCCTTCAATGCTTTTTGTTTGATGATCCTTGGTGGACTTGCTAAGTGCATTAGTCTGTTGAGGCTTAGAGTTTTCTAGCCTCCGGGAGCAAGACATTTCTGTGAACACCTCTGTCTAACGTGGAGTTTGATTTCAAAGGGAAGCCCATGATGTGGAACCGGTGTTGTGATTATGAAAACTTACTGTATATTTTCCTTAAAGAAAGAAGAAACCTTATGGCAGTTTAAAAAATGAAATACAAGGTTTTTGCAGGAATAAAATGTTTGCGTTATCTCTCAATATAGCCATTTAGTTCCTCTCTACAGCAGTAGCAATTTGTTTTAATTTTCTATTTGTATTTCTGTTTCTGTAATGATTTGCTCTTGATTCAATTCCTTTTCTTCCCTGTCACTGTGGATGTTGGTCCCTGATCCAATTCTTAACAGCATTTGTAACCACAGTTCAGTTTATGCCCTCATCTCAAGGAAAAGAAAAAACCCCAGTCTTATAGGCAGCACCCCTATTAATTTCACAACTTTGAATCTGTAAGACTTTCTTTTCCCTTTACTGTTTGTTTGTGTTCTCTTTCAAATGTTATTATGACTTGGCCTGTTTCAGGCAGGTCTTGATTGAGGAGGTGATATAAAAACACACTGTCTCCCTTTAATGATCATTTTGATTACTGCCATTGTGTGTGCTTCAGTTACAGCGTGATGTGAGTTGTAAGTCTCTACATCTCTTCTCCCCTTCTCCCCTTGTATTATTTCTCTTCACCAAAATATTTAGCCACTGGCAAGCCCGCTTTTCATGTAAGTCAAATTCAGTTAAATATGGTGCTAAAATACACAGAATTGCTATGGTGTATTTCTTTCCCCAAGAAAGCAATTAGGATGTGTATAAGGAAAGGTTTAATAGACAGTGGAGAACCAGAGATTTCTTTTGGAAAAGAACCCTCACCAATCTTTATTGAATTTGCTCATCTGCATGAAGAAAAGGACTGTTGTTTTGTTATCTAGCAGCTGTAGGAAGATTGACAGCTGCAAATTACAAATCTATGAAGGATCTGCCCATGACACAATTTTTAGTTCATTTAGATCGTTATCCTACACATCTTGTCATTTGCAAAATTATATAAACAAGACCAGTAAGTTTGTGGAGAAGATGTAAATGCAGTGAATATACTGTAAAGATTTTGAAGCTCTTTGGGATAATTAGCAGAGACTTGCCTGAAATATGACATTACTACAGTTAATTTAACCCAAATAGGAACACACCATTGAAAACATTATATTGTGGAAAAGAATTACATATTTTAAAACATGCTAGCTGTGTCAGAAGAACATTAAGAGTAATAGTCCTTTTGTTAAGATAGAGAACATCACTGATGTTGTGGTGTGCTTTGCATTTCTAAGCAGAATCTAATGAATTACAAACATTCATTATGCTACAAGCAATTGCTGAAACTTCTCAGGACCCCAAAAGAGAGATGTATTTATATGCTTATATTTGCATGTTTTCTGATTATGGTGTCGTTGTAAAGATAGAAATAAATTTTAAAAAGCTATTGTTCTGAAATGAGTTCCCTCCTAGCTCCAGATCTTTGGTTTGTCTTCCTCTGTCTTAGAAACTTGTGTTTAAATACCTCAGTCTGTTCAGGTTATGGAACCTTCTGTTGGGAAGTGTGGGAAAGCTACAGGAGGGGTCTGGGAGCATTCTTTGTTGGAAGCTGGAAGAGTTAAGGGTGTATAATCTGCAGCAGAAGGTCAGGTTTACCAAATGTCTGAGAAGAAGGTAGCCGAAATTTTCAAAACTCTAAAAGAGCAATGTGCTAATTTTAAATGATATCTTGCATAAATATTGCTTTTCTTAACATGTTAAAATGTGAAAAAAAATTAGGCTGTGTCTTTATCTAAATGTTTAACAACTCAGTCTCTCTTAAACATGATATTTGTAACACAGTTACTGTTTTTCTAGTGCCGCTTCCTTCTCTGTGGACTCAAGAATGAGCCATAGGAAAGGGTGTGTATTTATAGGCCCAAACCAATTTACAGCTTTTGAATGCCTCAGTTCATGGCTAAACTTGGCCCTGTACACTGTGGACTGTTGGACTGTCACTTTCCAGAAATGGATTTCTTTGAAACACGTGGCTCTTTGAAGTTCAATTTCACTCCAGCTCCTTCTGGGTCCCCTGAGGGCACAGCAGAGATGGTGGTCACGGCCAGGGTGGATGGAGTGGAGCCCCTTACATGGTGCTCTGACACTGGGGCTGATGTGTTTAGGGTCGAGACAGAACTGGGTGGTTCCTTTGGGGGTGTGGATGGAAGGAGTGGGAGGATCACATCCTCTGCTGTTCACCAAGGAGAGGTACTGCCGATTTATTATTGAATTCTTCTGCTCTTTATGACTGGTTTTAATTTATTTTTAAATACTGTCTCTTAAACCTTTATCTTGGGAATTAATTCTTGCCTTGGCACTGTATTTTTAAATTAATTCAAACCCAAGTGGATTCAAAATGCAGGAGACCCTTTTATAAATGACAGCATTAATGACAGATGATAAAACACGGGCTGGAGAATGCATACCAATTTATCTGTTGGCTTTCTATGCCATACTACAGCAACATTGATTAATCCTGATACTCCAGGTGATTCTCCTTAAATGCATTGTGGTGAAACAAAAAATTGCAGAAGTGCACATCTGCAGGAACTCTAGGTCATAAAGCCAGTCCTAGGTTTGATCTGAAGTGAGTAAGTATTGTTTGTCCCTCAAGGAAGTACTTAATGCTCATCTCTTTTCCAGACAAGGAAACAGTCAGAAAGCATGAGAGGTACAGGAGGTTTTAAGGGAGAAAAGTCTGTGTCTCAAATTGTGGTGATATTGTGGATACCTTAATTGTGAACTAATGTAATTGGTGTCTAGAAAATCAGAAAAATCTTCAACATAATTATTAATCAAAGTAAGAGAAGGGAAAAGAAAGATGAAGTATTTTTGAAGGCTTATACTGGGCAGTGTCTCACTGTCATTGAATGAACGTTATTCAATGAGAAATGAATGTTATTCAATGAGAGAATGAGGGAGGGGTTTTGGGGGTGGTTTTCTTTTGATGGTATAAAACAGCTATTTCTTCCCTTGTAAGCTGAAGGTCACTTGACTTTATCATACAGCTCAGATGTTTGAGACAAGCCTTCTTTGGCCAGGAAGAGTCATTGTATTTCTCAGTGTGTTCTGCTCCTGTGGCAGGCCTGCAATCGCAGTAAGGGCTGACGCTGCTCTTAGCCAAGGGTCTGCTTCTTTAGCTTAAGTAGGAAAGATCTCCACTTGGAAGAGAAGCTTTTGAGTCCTTTCTTCCAGAGCAGGAGGAGTTCCTATCAGTTTTGTGGGAGTACTTTTAAGCAGCTTCAATTACATATTCTTAACTTTGTTGCGCTAGCGGGAGCTCCCCTTTCAGTCTCTCTGACCTTTTTCAGTGAGGTTAGCTTCTGCTGAATCCACCCTGCCTGTTCTGCTAGGTTGTAATTCCCTTTACAAAGTCCACTTTTACCTTTATTTTGTGACTTCTGGTTTTGATCATATTCCTTCAGTTCTCAGAAATATTTCGTATTCCTTAATCCTTGTGTTTCCTGCTGATGCACCACTTCTGTCTCTTTTAGTCTATCCAAAGAACCCAATTCCTTGTACTCCAACTGTTTGGTTTGCTCACTACCTCTAAGATCTCTTTACACCTACAACTTTTTCTCCCACTTCAAAGCTAGTCATGACAATGTGACAGCACATATTTTCTGTATCCAGCTGTAGCATGTATCTGTAACTGGTATTCTGTTTCTGAACTTGAATTTTCATGCCACTAACACATGAAGTTTTCTCTGTGAAGAGCCCTAAAGTTCCAACATGTTCATCCTGACAAGGAGTGTTACTATGAAGGCAGGTGATACATCCATGTTCTCGAAAGCAGAATAGCATCCCATGAGTGAGAGCAGAACCATTGCACAGAATGCCTGAGACATATGTGATCCCGGTTTTCTTTGTTTAAAAAGGTAATTGACAAACTGCTGACGAATTCTGTTTGCTTCTAAACCAAAAAGAGCCGTCTTCTTGAGTCAACAGCCTTGCCCCTTTTCCTTGCTAGTCTTCCAAGACTCAAAACTTTGAGATCTATTCCCTCCTAGAGAGCTTAAGTCTACAATATGTGTTACAAGTCTCTTTGGGAGGGGCTGAAGTGCAGATTTGGGCTTTTCTGTAGTTGCTCTAGAAAGGAGTAGTCCATCCCTGCATTTCTTCATGACTGGTAGTGTCTTGCTAGTCTGTAATGGGAAATAATATTGCAATTCCAATACTGACCAAATTTTTAAAATCTGCTTTAAAGAGGCTTTAACCTCATTTCTCTGTTTGTGTGTGGTAAGGAAAAGAATGAGTTCTTCCCATATAATGAAAATGCACAGTAGAGAATCAGACATAGCCAACCTGAAAATGTCAGATCATAAAGTTCAGCATCTTTGAATTGGGGTTGAGGTGAGGGAGGCCCACTTATACTTTGTCATTTCAAGTAAGTATTACTTTTTTCACTTTCCTGTAATTCAAAGAGCAGGTGAATGAACCTGTCTGAAGCTGTAAAATTAAAAATTGCCTTCAGAAGGAATGGAAATCAACCATTTAGTTCACAAAGCAAAAGATCAAGATGAGACTTTTCAGCTATAAAGGAGAAATTACATAAACATTATTAGTGTGAAAACGTGTGTTTAGAGACCAAATTCTAATGCAGTAATAAGTGCCTTTTTTTTTTTCATAAAATAACATAAAAAGTGAAAAATCCCAGCATATGGATGGTAGTCAAAAAGTCAAGTATCCAAATACAAATTTTTTCTAAATTAAAACTTAATGTTTTCTAGAGAGTCTCCTTATATCTCTCACTCCTTTTCCAGCAGTGAGTCAAATATTTTTCCTATTTGAAAATGGACAAAACCAAATTGCTGGGGGGGAAGAAGCTCTTCCTGCTCATTGCCTGGATAGCTCCACCAAATTAAAAAAAAAAAAACCAAAACAACCCAAAAACAAACAAACAAAAAAAACCCTAAATGAATCTGAGGAGGGTTTTTCCATGTCCCTGAATATGTGAGATAAAATGTGTTGAACACATGCTGAATTTCCAGAGGAAACAGCAGTTTAACTCTAAACTCAATGGAGAATTTCCCACCCTTAAGTAGCAAGTTTTTCTTCTTCCATGTAAAACATTAGTCTCTGTCATGAGGACACGTTAAAAATTATTTTGTTTTGATCAAATGTCAAGTCTTTTCACCAGTACAGGAAAGCCTTCAGATTTTCCCAGGAAAACATATGCTTGTCCTTGTTAAAACATTCCCATTTCCTCTTAGCAAATTACATACAGCAAACTGAAGCCCTTGCCTTATCATATATCACTGATGAATAATTTATTTTAAAAGCACAAGAAAGGGAAAGAAAGAGCCTTTCTGTAAAATGCCAGTGTAATGACATTTGTAACAGGGCAGCTCTGGGCAGGCACAGCTCCTGTCCTGTCTTGGGCACACCATGGGTGTCTGGAATATTCTGTGTGCAGACCCCCAGACCTGCAGGGATGTGTCTGTGCTTGAAAGCCAGTTGAGCAAGAGCAGCAGTGTGAATTAACACAACTGGAGCACTCCACTGCTACGAGAGCTCCTGCATGTGGAGTGCTTTGAGGTTTGCACATTGTACTCCTGTGCAGTGTCCCTGTGAGTGACTCTGCCTTGGAGGATGGGGCTGTACCCTGCAGAGCACTGGGCACAGGGCTGGGGTGTCTGCAAGGGTGTGAACGAGGGGGAGAAATCACCTGAATCACCTGGTAATGATGGCAGCAGAGATTTCCATAGCAATCCAGCCCAGGATGACTGCATTACTCACAATGGTGATGGATGGGGGCAGAGAGTGGAAGAGATTGGTACGTGTGTAGGTATTTACCAGCTTGAAAATAAGCTGGAGTGAAGATAAAATGCAGGTAAATCTGAGAGCTCTGCAGTCTGAGAAGTAACACTGCTCTGTAACCACTGTGCCTTGTAGAAGTGTTCACACACGTGGTTCAGTTCATGACCTGTGAGTATGGAATTTCTGAAGATGGAAATTATTTGCAGAAGAGGATGTACCTTGTTAGGCTTTCAGTTGTTTGAAAGAGTTTTGTAGTTTAACTTTGGATGTGCTGAGAGGAAATACATAATTTTCATGGGTCTTCTTGCTTTATTGAAACTGTAAACGTAGAACTCTTCTTCCTTGTGCATTATTTCAGTGTGCTCTGAGCATCTACCAGACATACTCATTGAGAAATTGTTGGAAATGTTTTCACCACTGCTTTCTGGCAGACAGTTGTAATCCAGTTTGTCAAATGAATTTTCTTGATTGCCTTGCAGCATATGCAAAGTACTTAAAATTGTTGTAATTGCCTCTGAAGAGCTGGGGTGGGGGGAAAGAACAACACAAAAGAAAACAAGCAAAAATACAACTTTCTGTTATTATGTAAGTATGAAGAAAATTGTCCTGTAGAAAGGCAGCACAAAAAATAAAGCAGGGATAATATAATGGCAGCAGTCAAATCCTTCAGAATTCTGTGTAGTGATTGGTCAGGGCTGAGGGGAACACAGATTGCTGTGTAAAACATTGAACCAGCTAAACTTAGACTATCAAACCACTTACTGTCTGACTTTCACTTCAATATAAATATTTGAGTTGTCAGTTCTGCAGGACTCTTCAATGTGGGAATCTTGCTAAGGTTCAGGGGTGTCCCTCTGCCTCCAAGGCCAATGTTCAAAACTGCTATGATCAATTTCACTTCCACTACTATGGTATTTAATGTATTTTAGAATGCTTGTAAGCAATTGTCATCTCTGTCTTTCTGCAGAATTTACAAATTACACAGACTTTGTTGCTTACACCAAAGAAGGGAGAAATTTTTTAAAGTATGTTATGATGTTTGGCTTATAGGTAGTCTTAAACTGTATTTTTTTCTTCTGTGTTAACTTACATTCTTCTTACCAAAATCATGCTTACACTGTTTGTCAGGAATCCATGGAGGGCAGAGATATAAACTCTTAGCAAACAGACAAGGCTTCACAGTGAAGTGAGAAAACACTTTGCAAGATTCATGGTATGAATTAAGCTGCTAGTTGATTAGCTTTTGCAGCAATTTTTCCAAGCACTCAAGAAAGGCCAATGTGTGGTACAATAAATCCAGAGATCTTAGAGCTGATATTCCTGTATCTTAGCCTCTTGCTTGCTAAAATGTCAGCAGTCCTTGTAAATCAGGAGGTTCTGCTTGGTATTCTGGGCACTGTGCCTTTGGAGCCAGGCTAGAGGGGGCACCATGATTGTTGCTTTTTGGCTGGAACCCTCAAGAGTTTTCTGGAGAAAGCACACTGTGTGGGAAAAGATCTCCTCGATTTGTTGCCAGGAGGTGTCACTACAGCTCAGGAGTAACTATTTCATCCCTTGAGACCCGTTTTTGTGGTGTCAAGGTCTCCTCTGAGTGCTGGTGTGGTGGGGTGCAGTGGCTGGAGGAGCAGCACTGTGCAGATTATTAATTGATGTAGAGACAAGTAAAGAGCAGATGCTAATGTGTGCTGAGTGTGTTGCTCCCCAAAAAGGCCCTTTCTGCCAATATGAATGTGCTGTGGTGCTGGGGCCTCCTGCCTTGGGGGTTTGTGTGTGCTTGGGGATGCCTGGGGCAGCTTTTGCTGCCTTGGTCCCTTGTAGCAGAGCCCCAGCAGGCACTGATCAAATGTGCCGTGCTGGAATGAGCATGGCAGGATATATGGTGAAAACGTCAGGCTGAGGAAGCTGGAGCCATAAGTAGGTTTGGGAATCATCTCCTTGAATGCTACTGATAGCAATCTTTCAAAACAATTTAAATAATTTATTTTAATGCATGAGGAGCTTTTTATTCTCAATCAGTTTTGCACAGCATATTATATGTATTTTATACAGCCTGCTAATGAGCTGAAGACTTGTTAATTATATGTGTGTGGAATGGCATAGCTGCTGAATTATGCACATTATTTTTCTTTACAACGAAGCCTCCCTCTTAACTGTATCTGTACTGGTTGAAATGTGCACTCTGGCTGCTGTTACAAACTCCTCTACTGTCTCTTCATTATTGTAAATCTTTGGGTTTTGGTGATGTGAAGGATTAGTCTGAAAGGTGGAAGAGTTGGTTAGGCAGCAAAACAATATACTGTTTAAAAGCAGCTGCATAAAACAGCTGTTGGGAATTTTATATCTCCTGAAATCAAAGAAAAAAGTTGAATAAAGGAGTATAAAATCTGTAATGGTTCACTTAGTTTTCTTTCTTCAGCTGTCTGGTCTGTAATTCATTACAGTTTTCCTATTCTATATTGTCCTCTTGATGTGGGAAAACAAAAACAAAAAACAAAACTCCAGGAAAAGCTCAACAAGAGAAACTGAAGTTATATGTGATATTTACAGCAAAATATTTTATAAGACCAGATCAGTGTTGCAAGAATTGGAATATACATAGAGATAGGCACCCTGTTTCCTGAATTTATGTTTACAAAATTTATAAAATGTAGTGGTACAGCTGATCAGCTATTTCTTACCTTGGAAAAATCCAGAAAGCCACAAAAACATGCAGTGCTGGTGATACCAGTAGCTTACTAAATAACACGTTTTTATGTAAGCATGTCTAGTATAGAATTTAAATCATTACACGGAAATAAGATTTTCAAACTCCCTGTGTCTTTTACGATGAATTATTCATATTAATGAATACCTATATCTAGCACAGTCTGTTGAATGAGGATGATGTTTCATTTACACGTGTTGGAGGTCATGCTGGTAGATCTTGGGGAAACCTGGAACCTTGGCTTTTGCCAGGAGCTTGAACCTCCACTCATATTTGCACTGGGGGCTGCTGTCAAAGGCTGTCCATGGAGTGCTCCTCACTGTGGGTGTGTCCTGGAAGCCTCCACCCCTGAGAGATGTGCTAAGTGAGACCTTGGATAGGAAACCTGCAGAATGTTGTGAACTGGATGTTGGGCACCTCTGTTGCTTCTTAATCTTCTCTTGGTGCTTCCAGGTTTCATTGTGACATTCAGCATGGTGGTTTGGATTTAGCAGCCTTGAGTGATGGAGATGAGGATGTGTTGGCAGCTTTTCCAAGTTAGTGTTGACTTCCCAAATTACTGGGCTGTGTCCTCCCCCCAGAGGTGGCTCTGTGGGCTGCTGAGGAAACACTCCTGCATTGGTGGAGGGAGTCTGAATCAGGATTTCTGTCATGTTGAAAATCCTGAACTTTAGCAATGTCATGATAGCAGCAGGACTGGTGAACTGAAAGTCTGAATTGCTTTTAAGTGGCAAACATTTATTGGCATTTTTTGGTTTGTTTTTGAAAGAAACACCCAACAAAACAAACAAAAACACCAAAAAAACCTGCAAGAGAACCAAACAAAAAACACTCCAACAAAAACCTCTCAGTTTTCAGTTTAGAAAAAGTTGGGCACCTTTATTTTTTCTTTTTCTTTATGATGATAATTGTAAAAATTATTATTAATTGTAAAAATCCAAATTTGTGCAAGGGAATAGGAAAAAGTCATTTTGCTGAAGATTTCTCAAACTTTGTGGGTGATGGAGAAGGGAAGAAAGGCAAAGCTATAACAGAAATATTGTATGTTTAATGGAAGCAAATACAGCTTAATTTATTGTCCTAATTTTTTTAAGTTTTTTTTCAGTTTAGATGAGGGAGTTGTATATGGCTAAAACTCTGAAGAAAGTCAGTGGTCCGTCTTGATCACAGGCCCAGACTACCTGAAAATCAATATTGCCTTCAGCAAACAAAATATTTGTAAAACTTTCACCCAAAGAACTCATAAGTAGTTGTTTGTGAGAGCTGCGTTAGTGAACTTCGGACTGAACATCTTCTATGTTTTCCTCTAGTTAAGAGGATGTTTTTGTGATTCACAAGCTGCATTCTGAGTCTGTGCATCTTGGACAGGTACTCCTGGGGAGAGGAACAGGTGCAAGGAAAAAAAATCCTAAATTAGCCTGAAGGTTTCTTCAGTCTTTGCTATTGTTTGTGCAGAGTGTTGAGGAGATTTCATTTGTTGTGCTAATGTCAGCTTGTTTCAAACAAGCCGTGAAATGACTATTAGACAGATTATGAGCCTTAAAGGATTATATATATCCTTTATCTAGGTGCTGCTGCAATAGAGGCACAATAACAATAATCAGCTTAGTTAAGTTCAGACAGGTGGTCTAAAGGGAAAAGTTCCTTTTCCCTTCATCCTCAATAGTGGAATGTGTGATTATGTAGAAAACCAGAGGAATTGCTTAGGGCCATTTTCAAGTCTTATCTTCTAGGAAGCCAGGGTTATTTTGGTTTTCTGGGTGTCCTTTTAACACAACGATTTTGTGACATCATAAACAGGGCATGGACAAGAGGAACTTCAATTTCCTTATCTGCTTTATAAAGTGGGATATCATGGCAAAATGGTGAGTGGATTTCCCTTCCTAGCCAGCTGATGACCTTGCATTCATTCAACTTTTGGTAATGAGAACAAGTACCTTGTTTTGTTTTGTGGGGGTTTTGCCTTTGCTGTACACAATATTGATTTTTCTCTTCCTGCTTTGGAAATGTAGTACCTTTGCAAGTGGAGAGACTCTCTGACTTTCTGTCCATGGTGTGAAAAGCCACAGTAGCAACTTTCAGGAGAGCTGAACTGTGACTCTGGGCAGCTCCTTGGGTCACCCAGGCTGCTGGGGTGCTCAGGGTTATCCATGTGGACCATCCCTGTAGTTAAAGCTCAGGGTTAGCTCCAAAATAACTCCTCACCACTGCACATTTCCCAGTAGCTTGGGATTTGTGCTTCCACAACAGCCACATTCTATTCTCCTCAAGTTGCTAATGTCTAAATTAGCTTGTCTTGGAAATAAACTCCTTGCTTTGTTGGTATTTGTAGCAGTAAATGTATATGCCAAGTTAAAGGGATATACCAAATGTTTTTACACCTAGAAATAACTGTAAAACCAGGAAAAGGATGTGGAGGTGTGCAATTACGTGTGAGGATTCTGAGACTGAATGAGTTATTTTTAAGCATTTCATTACAGAGCTTAATTAACTGCTTGCCAAACTTGGTAGGTTAATGTCAATTGTTCACAACCAGTTTGGAGTACAATTTATTGTACTGTCTTGCAGAAAATTCATGTGACCAAAAAAGTGTCTGAGGTAAGCAATCATTTCTGTTGTGATTTATAAATATTTTCCTTCCTGCAGCATTCCTTTGGGTGCTTTCTATGATTGGTATGAAACAATGATAGCTTTAATTTTGGTGAAGGGTATTGCTACTAAGAACATTTATGACAAAATATAGTAAAAGTCAACACAAAAGAGGCACAGTTTTAAGACTTTGCAATAGAGCCATAGAAATTTTGGTTAATAGGAGAAATTCAGAATGCCTTTTTTTGCTTTTGTTTGGGATTTTTTTTGGGGGGGGGTGGTGTTTACTTTGGGGTTTTGTGGTTTTGTTTGTTTGGGCTTGATTGTTTGTTTTTATAATGATTTAAAACTAGCTTTAAAAAATCCATGGAAATCCATTGACCTACAGCTCAAAAATTTGGAGGCAGGAGGTGCTGTAAAATAAGCACATTATGTGGCTTTGTTTGGGACAACCCTTAGAAGACTATTCAAGTCTGACTATTAAACTCCACATAAGTAAATTTCGAAGTAGAAGCCCAGGAAGAATTTGTAGTGCGTTATAAGAAACCCTTTTGTATGCATGAAGACTCTAGATATGGAAAAAAGATTATTTGCTATAGTATTCTGAGCTCATTTCTTCATTTCACCTGGGTGAGATGAAAGTACATTTGGGACAGCAGATTTTCAGACTCTTTGTCATTATCTTGTTTTTGATTCTTCTTTATGGATTGTCCAGATAGTGGTGTCAACATAGTGCTATATTGCAAAGAGCATCAATATGTAAAATATGCAGGGAGAAAAAAAAAATCATCTTTATTTTTTCCCCGTGCTGTGCCACAAATAAATTGTGAGAGAAATGAGCAAGAAACTGATTCCACTTGAATTGTGGCTGAAGAAGGGCACCTCATCTTTCTCTCTCATGCAAATCCAGTTTGATTTTTTGGAAATGCCATTACCCTCCAAAATCCATTCTAGCTTTCCTCATTGCAATAGCTTTTGCTTATAATAATGCACAACATACTGTATGCTTTTGGCACAGATTGATCTGGGGGAGCAGAGTGGAAACATACATTAGTGAGACAATGTAAAGATTTCACACTCCTGCTGCTCCTGTACTGCTTGTGTTTGAGATAAATGACAGACTCCAGGACACGAATTCTCCCCCTCGTTTGCGCTTTCTCTAGGCACCAAGGAAAAGATTCGGAAGCCTAAACATAGATATCTAATGCCATTTTAAATGCTTTGGGTACCTGAGACATCTGTCAGGGCTAGCAGGTGTGACAGATGACTTAATGCCTTTTTTAGCAGCGGTTGAGAGCCAGGGTGGGATGCCCTCAGGCATCTAAAATAGCACTAAATGTCTTCCTTTAGGTACCTGCACCGCTCCTGAATGCTCTGCTGTAAAATGAAGGAGATCAGGTAAAAATGCTTTAAACAATTGTGTAGGTATACTTGTATGTGGTTTAAAAATCACCTGGGGTAATTTGGAAGTGAAAGTTAGTGATAAAAGTGAGATTTATCTAAATTTTCTTTTGTATAAATTTAAATTCCTTTAAAGCCTGCTTGTAGTACAACCTCTATGCAAATGTGCAGTTGTACAACAAGCGAGGCAGGGGCTTTGTTTTTCAAATGATCAGTTACAAAGCTCTAGATAATCCCTCCTATTAAGCTTGTTGTGTTTTGAACTACAGAGGTTGCCTTGTAAGCTAGCTAGTGTCAAACTCACATCGCTCCATCAGGCAGGTTTCCAGCAGCTTGAGCAGAAAATGAGCGCTCCCATCCAGCTGGTGCCACTGTGGAGGTGAGGCTGGAGCTTGTGGAGTGCAGGGCTGTGATCAGGCTGTGCTTGTGGTGAAGCTGTGCCATGAGCAATGGCCTTTGTGAGTGCCCTCGCACTCCAGGGTGGTACCTGCACATGCTGTGCCCTCCCCTTGGCACAGGGAGAGCTAAGGCTCAAGTTCTCTCTGCAGCAGAGGGACAGGCACAGGAGAACTGAGGCTCAAGTTCTCTCTGCAGCAGAGGGACAGGGACAGGGAGAGCTGAGGCTCAAGTTCTCCCTGCAGCAGAGGTTCAGTGAGGAGCCCACCCACCACCTCACGGACCATGCCCAGGATGCTCTGTTAGTTCACAAGTTAGCACAGCCTCTCTCATTTTGAGGTGTTTGGTAGCTGGATGATGCAGATACTTAAATGAATTCAATAAGTTCTAAATGACATGTTCTGGAAGCAGTTGTTACCCATCGAGCTCTGTGATCAAAAAGCAATGTTGAGGATTTGGGTATTACATTACGTGTTAATGTTCTCCATAGTCAATGTGTAGTTAAACAAGAAGTCACAACAGGCATTAATCCCTTTTAAATATACTCCTGGTGCCAGAGGTGTAGCTGGGAATGAGCTGAAGACTGTGGTAGTGTAACTACCTCAGTGGTACAACAATCTTTCAGGAATTAATTTCTGGGGGCATCGCATTGCTGTTATGAAACGAAAATTTAAAGAAATAAATGAAATCCTCAAGGAGTTGCTCTTCAGATTATAGGGAATTTTAACCAAAGTTTGGCCTCCCTTCTGCTGTATTCTGTTTCCCTATGAATGTTTGCCTCGCTCATATCCAGAGCAGTGTGCCAGGGTGCCAGCTACCAGAACTATCAAAGCTGCAAAGCACACACACAACTGCGCTCAGTGGTCCAAGTAACTTTTCCAATATGTGCTATCCATAATTTATTCAAAGCAAAGCCAGAAATAATTTGTGCTTTAAAAACAGCTTGAGTGATGAAAACCATAATGCACTGCAAGTCAATTTTTTCTTTTTAATAGCGCTTGACACTTTGCAGTACGGCACATCTACCTAACAGCGCATTATTGCAAAGTACAGGAGGAGCAAACAAAAATAGCAGCAGACTTGTTTCTTGGGGTTTTTTGTTGTTGTTGGTCTTATATACAATCACAGTTAGTACAAGATGTTTTTATTTTAAAATATGGAAGTGTATATATTCATAGGTTTTAACATCTGTTCATTTCTAATTGTTTTCTTACCAGCTATTCTTAAATGTTTCAGAGAAAACCCAAGGGCTTATTAAAATTTTAGTGAAAAAGCTTATTTTTTCAGGGCATACAAGATGTTACCTCGAAAAAGGTAACACTAAATATTAGTGAATTACTCCTTTCCCTTGACTTTAATGACTTTATAATTATACTTTTTCTTAAAGGAAATCTACGCAAGTTCACTGTTTTTCATCTGTACTGGATAAAAGCTAATTCTGCCTGGGAATGCGTACAGATGGGGAAAACCATTGTAACCATTAGTTATGACTGTTATAACTTGATTTTATTTTGAGAAGGAAAACAAACAAATTCATCCACATCCCACCATGTTTGGGTTGTTCTCTGTGATCAGCTGGAGTACGGTGATGTAGAGCACTTTCATAGGCTGGAAGCAATGATTGCAAAATCAACATGGAAAAGCAATGTTGTGTTATGAGATTGCACAATTAAGAAGCAGGCAAGAATGTATTCATTTTGTTGTCTTGTGAAGTAATATCTTGCCAGATATTAACTTGAGAAGAGCCTTTCCTGTAACTTTTCTTGTCTTTATTATGGGGTATGATCTGTTTTCTATACCTATTTGGAATATTTCTTTTAATTGGCTATTTGCACATGAATATGAAATACAGAAAAATACTTTGGTTTACTTCATAGTGGGATTTTTTTCTGAAATTTGGGATTTTAATGCTAAAACCCTTATTTTTTCTCTTATCTTTGTATTTTGTGGTCACAAAGGAGGCTGGGGAAGGGGATCCCCTTGTGGAACTGGCTTGACAGTGTCTCTTACAAGCTGCATGTGATGCTGTGAAGCCACAGTAATTTCTCTTCTTGCTGTTGCGCTCTACTGCGGCACCATTTAATAAATGTGTTGAAAAATAAAAGCAAAGCAGCCTTCAGTGACAATCATAAGGGTGAAGAAGGATAAATAGGAATTTTCTGGTTAAATCTAATGCAAACAGAAGTGTCTAAAAGTCTGCAATATCTCGTCCAAACTAGAACCAAATTTATTCCTTATCCTTTCTAGCAAAGGAAACTGAAGTTTAGGTATTTATATATCATCTGTAAATTTATGATGTTCAGCCAAAGAGACAATGCTGTCTTACTATTTATTAATTTAATTACCTAATTCTTAGTCCATAGCTTTAGTATACCAGGCAGGCCTTGTATGTTCATCCTCTATGGAAACTCAATATTCTCAACCTTTAAAGCCGCCTTCCTTGCCTCTGATCATTTCACTGCCCATCCCTGGACCTCCTCAATGTTTTCTCATGTAATTGCATTATTGCATTTTCAGTGTTTATTCTGCTTCCCCATGTGCTAATACTTTTTCCCTGCATGTTTGCAGTTCAGATTGAAGCTAATGTGTAAGCAGGGCTGTGCAGGGGATGGTTCTAGCAAATGGCACTGAACCTCCTTTAAAACATGGGTTTAAAACCATCTGCAGCAACCTCTGCTGCCTTTCACATTTTCCTTGCTCTGTCTTCCTTCTGCCTTCAGCCAGGACCCAAAAACACCTCCAGGGCAGGAGGAGGGAGCTAATTCTTGATTCCTGGCTGCACCCCGGGGGTGTCACTGGCAATTCCGAGCCCACCCCAGTGCACTTTGGCAGCTCCAGCTGGTGTGCTGCCTAGGAGCTCTTGAGGAATTTTCCTGGCCTGGATCCTCTGCTTCCTCCTGCTCATAAACCCATTGTGAGCTACATCAAGGACTTCTAAGTGTGGAAAACTGGCATTTGCAAAATATTTTCTTTTTCCTTGTTCATCTCTCTGAACTGGCTCAGCTGCAGAGGTGGTGCTGGGGGAGGGCTGAGCGAGCTCCCTGATAACAGCAGTTGTTAAAGCTGCCTTGTTTTGTCCAGCTGCAGCCAAAGAGCAGCGCACATTGTTCCCTCTGAAGTGCCCTGCCTTGTGCTCGAGCTTATTAATTTGCTATACAAGTTTGTTTTACAATTTGCCATGTCTTCCTCAGAGACAGGGCAATTCATTATGTCACTCTGCCTTCATCTCTCTGTGCCTTGGTAACCACACTGAGATACTTGGGAAGGGAAAGACCTCATGGCACATTTACTGAGGGTCTGAAAAGTAAACCAGAAAACCTGTCAGGTTAAGAACTGCATGTTTTCACTCACTAACTCAATTCACTGGTGGATTTCTCAAGGTTTGTTTTGTTTTTCCTTCACTCTTTCCAGAACAAGAAAGTTCAGTTGGTCCTGCTTCTTCAGTGAAGTTTAAACCTTTCAAATCCTCTCTGAGCTACCCAAGTAGTAGAATTAATGCTTATAAAACTTAAAATACTTTGTCTTTAAGGATGAGAGAAACAAGATAAGTGGCAGAGTATTATTATAGACTCTACCAGAGACCTGATTAAAGCCTACCAAATCTTGGTCTGCAGAAACCCACTGGAAGGCTAAGCAGTCCAATCAGTTTTGTAGGAACCTTATACCCCATATTTCAGTAAATGCTTTTTTGTAACTGTTGTGTGTAAACTGAATTCAAAATAAAGAGGCCACTGCAGCATGTATGTTGATGGATGTCAAATAAGTCCTTTAAACTGTTTAAAGGCTATTAAAATTGTTCTTTCTGACTCAGATATTTCTCTCAGAGAGAAAAAACCAAGGCTTGAAATTTACTGAGTGTAATTAGCTGCAGCTTGCAGTGCCAGCTCTCTGCTGTTCTTCAGCAAGCTCTAATTCATTTCCCCCACACCTGATGATCCTGCAGGTGCTGAAGGAACTTAGGAGGAGCTTATGCCTCACCAAGTGCTTGGGAGCTGAGAGGTTTTGAAACACTAAAAGGAGGAAATGTAAGAGAAGAAAAAAATTCCTGATGATCTTTATAAATATAGATCCAGGCATCCTACACAATCCATCCTGTAGTATTCTGATGTATAACTGTAGAATGAATAACTTGGCATGCTTCTCAAGAGATATGAGTGTACATTAAATGATTCTTCTCATGACATGATTCTGCCTTGTGTATAAATGATTTTAAGGTGCAAGAGCCTATGCATTATTCCTGCTGTAAATATAAAATTATTACTACCTGTTGGATCTTCATATTTTGACAGACATACTGGTGTTCAACAGTTTCATTTTATTATATGTGTAAATGTGTATAAAAATAAGAAAAATCTGAATCATATTTGTGAATCCATATGCTAGAAGCCTTCTTCTGAGTTTGTCATTGCAATATTTATTGAGGTAGAAGACAAAGCTCTTCCAGCCTTTGAGTATGAACCTTATGTATGGTGACCAAGTCTGAACTGTGTTTTATTTTGTACATGCATGTACACATAGTACCTATCTCATGGAGAGAAGGGGTAGGATCATATTGTAAGCACAGAAGAAACTCACGCTTCTGCCATGTGGCAGGAATGGAAATTAAGGGGAGTGGGGGAAAGCCATATTTGAAGTAGGGGAATAAATGTCTCCTCTTCTAACTTAATGCACAGAACTGACCTTTCTCATCACTACTTGATTCACTGCAGAAATTGCTTATGTGGTCCACAGGGCCTCTGTAACACATACACTGCTAAATGAGGGGGAAAATTCAATGGTCAATGGGTGACAGCATGGGCTGGCTGGAAAGGTAATAATTTTTGTATGTGCAGGTGTTGAATTTTTCTCACAGTTCCGTAGTATTTATTGGTCTGCCAAAGAATTAATAAAAATAATTTAGATCCTAGACTAAAACATGGAAATAGTAGTCGTACAGCTTGCATGCAATCAATAAGTGCCTTTCAACACTTGCTCTGTTGCTGGAAGCAAGTGTGCAGCTCTAACTGCTGCTCAGAGATCACATTCAGTAAAAATAAGGAAGCAGGGTCCCAGGGGAAGGGAGCTGAGCACAGAGAGGTGCATACAGGTGTATTCTAAGGGCAGGGGTTATCTGTGCAGAGCACTGCATGGCACCCAGACTATTGCAGGCTTCAGGCCCTCCTCTGGGAAGGAGTGATACAGTGAACATTAAGGTAATGTGTGAGATGGCAGATCAGAGTTGTTCTTGACATAGGCAGAGACAGTCCCACAGACACATCCACTGTGAGCTGCAGTTTTGAGGCTTGGTGTGAACTCTGAAAGCAGCTAACAAAGCCAGATGAGCAGAAAGCAGGGCGGCACATGAAATTGATTTTTGACAAGTGAAAAACTGCTCATACTGGAAGATCTCCACGCACACATTGCTTCTTTCTTTCCAGCCTCATGTACAGCAATGCTCCACCAGCAGCTCCCCTTCAGGTGATAAATCACTTTGAGGTCTCATCTACTTACTGACTTCTCATGTGTGTGGAATAAGGTAGCAGAATCTATCCCTGGTAAACCTAATTATATCTCAGTGACTGTGAGAAATCAGCTCTTTGTCTCAGAAAAGATTGCCTGTATCTAACACAACCTTACACAGCCACAGAAAACCCAGGGAGGATGGGAAGAAATGGGCATACCAGAAGCACAGTGCTGCCATTTTAAGGAATTTGCCCATCCACTTAAGAAGAAAGGAGAGGCACTGGCTGATGTCAGTGTTTGTCTTCTCAGTGTTTTCGGATTAACTTGGAAACCTTCAGATATTGTCAGAAATCTATCACTAAATGTGTCCTATTCTAAGGAAATGTTCACCAAATACAAATTTCAGGAAACTTTGTCTTCATTGGAAAAAGGCTTCTTCACATGTCGTAAATCACTTTGATTGTAGTTGCTAAATAATTGTATGCTAGAGAAATAACAAAGAATTCAAAAATCTGAGTTGAGAGCTTACATTCAAGAATGACAAAACTGACTTCAACTGGGTCATTTTTCACATGGAATCTCTAGGGTGCTAGAAAGGGAGAAAAAATAGTTTCAAGGGAATGAAGTACTGAATCTGAAGCTGTTAGTGACCCAGTCTTAGTGTTCTAACAATTGTTAAATTGTCAGAAATTTTTTGGTACATTTTCTTATGTTTTAGAGGGTTTTTTTCCTCTTTGTTATTTGCCTTCAGCTGTGTCAAGTGCATTGCATTGAGTGTAGTCGGATGGAATTGTGTAACTTGTACATTGGTTTATTAATTAAAATTAGAGTTAAAATACAGCTGCTCAGATCTTCAATTATTAGAATTGAGATTTTTTTCCTTTTGTCATGAGGTAGCTTTATCTCTTGTGTGTCTCTTATCTGGCAGTTGTCCTCATGCTCCCACTGTCAGTCATCACAGGCACAATCTTTAGTCTGCTCTCCTGGAAGTGAATTCCTACATTCAAAAGACAAAATGAACTGGTTAATATCATCAAAACATTTGTCAATTTCTCAAATTAGGTGCAAATTAAAAGAAGTATTTTGTTAAGCAGAGCTACTAATAGGAGCTATATTAATAATGAAAGGTAATTTAAAAGCATGACTGCACAAGCAGAACAAGGCTTTGAAAAGGTCCGAACATATGCCTGTGACTGAACCAACCCATTAATTCCTTACACATTTCCATTCTTATTCCAGGCAATCAAAATGAAAATATGCAACTCTTTAATAGCAACTCTTCAACGTGGCAAAGGAAGATGTGTTACACGCAGGATATCACAGTGCATATGTGGTTGCCTATAAAAAGTCATGCAGACTGGGAACACTGTATTTTCCTCATCAAAAAAAAAAAAAAAAGCATGGATTCTTGTGGTGGATGCTCTGCTTACAGAACTTCCCTTACTGATCATGTTTCAGTTGCATCATGCTCAACATTTAGCAAATCAAAGTTAATAATTTACAAGTTATGGCAAACATACCACCTTGCTGATTTATGATGTGCAACAGGGAAAGAGAAATAAACCATTGAAACATTGTAGCTTTTGTCCTACTGTGGATCCAGTTAGTCGTGCATATTTTAAATGTCTCTGTATAACGTTGTAGGATTATATATATACTCAAATATATAAATACTCAAATATATATACTCAAATATATAAATATTTACTTAAGTGATGTTGCTGTGATATATTGATTTTGCAGCATTTTTTTTATTTTTTAAAAATCTTTTCAAAAAAGATTCTATCATTCTGTACAGAAGTTCTGCCATTACTGGTCAGCAGACTTGAAAGGACGGATCTTGCTTAAAAAACGAAAAGAACTGATGAACAGTTCAGGCTGGATTTTCTAAGGAAGAGTAGAGTTAGATAACAGGTCCTGTAAATGTTCCCTAACCCCTCAGTGTCCATCCCTGACCTGCTTTAACTGAACCAAGAATAGACTGTCACTAAATGTCTCTGCATGATTGGGGTTTGTGTCGCTGTTCTCTTTCCCAGCTATTCTCTCTCAGTGTAACAAAGGGCAGAAGTCTAGTACAGGTCTTATTGATGGTCACAGCAATTTTACAAATGAATGGGAAACCTTCCCTTGAGATCCCCTGTCACAGAGCTACTGAAATATTTGATAGAAAAACTTGCCTGAATATTTGGTAGACGTGAATCCATTTGGTATGATGAGGGGGACAGAAAATAGAGAACAAAGACTATTTTAACAGGAGAAATGAGGTGTAGGAGAGCAAAGAAGACATAAGGAAAAGAATAAAAAGGTAACAATTGAGGAAGGGAAGATAAGGTGATAATGGGATGAGATACACTTTTTAAAGAGATGTATGAAGAATTCTACACTGAAACCTGTAAAATGAAGGAAGGCAAGAAAAGAGAAATTGAAAGAGAATGGTTCAGTCTCTTGAACTAATAACTTCTCAACCTCTGCTTTTAAAAGAATTCCTTTTTAAATTCAAGGAAATTATAGAATATATCAAAAAGAGGTGCTGTGAAAATGACTAACAGCAATCAGGAAATTCAGAGTTAATGCTAACTCTGTCTCTACTGGCTGTTGTTCTGCTTTGTTACTGGGGTGGCTCACACTTGTCCTAATCTTTAAGACAAGATGTAGTGTGCTTCCTATCAGAAAAAGGACACACTACCCAAATTGGTACACCCATTACTTCTCTTATCATCCCCTGTTTAGACTTTGCTTCAGGTAATTTTAAATGAGAAACTCTGAAATCTTGAAATTAAACTTTAGTTATTAGACATGATCCTTCAGACCTTGTGTAGGGAGCAACTCCTCCTCATTCTGAGTTTGATGAATGCTTCCCTGCATATGTAATAGAATGAATTCATATTTGCTTTTGCCTCAGGAAGAACAGCAAGGTTAGGTAGGTGACTCTTAAGTAAGATCCTTTGTCTATTGACATTATTTTTAAACACTCCTTCCTCAGGCTGTGGCAATGTGTACTAAATAAACAAACATCACACCTAACAAAGCACACGCTCACCACTGCAGCCACAGAGGGTGAATCCCAGTCCCTGAGAGCTGTGCATGTAAATTATTAATTTGGGGAAGGGGATTGGTAGTGTTATCCTGTCAGCAGTTTTCTCAAACTACTAGTGTTTTGGTACTCAGTGATGGAAATGGTTAGTACTAGCTTATTTTTTTTTCAATGACAATTAAAGTCAGTAAAATTCCCTGTTACACTGTGTCTATCAGAAAAACTCCCAAGAATGGGATAAACTGCTCCTTTTCCAGATGGCTAGTCCTTAAGTCCTGTCCCAGCGATTTTTGCCTGGCAAAGCATAATGTTTGGAATGGTAACAGTGCTAATTTCTTGTCTGATCAAAGAGATATGCTAACTGGTGGAATACTCAGCCTCTTCCAGAGGCCAGTTTCATTGTTTACTTACAATAAACAGAATACAATTAGTCAGGTACATAACCACTTACAGCAAACAAATTTTGTTAAAGAAGTAAAGTACTTTGCAAAGAGAACATTATCTGTGTCTATCAAATTATCTGCATGATCTGTCTTTATTTTTCTATGGATGCTAAAGCTGTTAAACTTACCCACTGCTTTTACAGCAGAAGAGAATGTGGTATGATAAGAGAATATTCCATATGATAATTGTGGTGTTCTCTTTCTGAAGCCAATCCATTAAACAGTGGATGAAAGCCTGTCAGGAAGGTCACTTGGAGAAAGGAACCAACGTTGACCAGTTCAAGCTTATGTTACTAAGAGACAGATATGAAGATGGAGCAGATATTAGTTCTGAGTCTAAGGGGATTGATTATTCCATGGACTGTGCCTCTCATGTTTTATGTTTTGTGCTGTAAATATTTATGGCTTTCACATTTTGTTTGTTGTTTTGAAACATAATGAGTTTTTGTAACATAAGCAACCTCCCTGCTCTGCCAGCCCAAGAGGAGACAGTGAGTGCAATGGAAGTGTCAGGAGAAGCCTGGCATGGCTATGATGTGACACTTTGTCTGGTACATTGCCATGTTATTCCTGCAGAAGTTTGCTAATTAGTCATTAAACTAAAGCTACCTCTACAATCTTGTCCAAAATGTCACACGAATAGCATTGATTCAGAACAGACAGACAAAGATGATAAGTTTTTTTTCCAAACTGTCTGCATAATGTTGCATTATTTTATGTGGTGCCTTTCAGTCTCTGTATGTGCCCATTTTAGCAAGTGCCACGATGTCTAAATTTTTTGTAGGCAGAAAAAAAAATATAGAAAGCGTACCTTAATTCAGTGAAAACGGGCAAAAAAGTTCACATCTGAAAGAAGGCTTTTTGGTTATTGTTGTGGCTTTCTTGTTTTTATACAGTACATCTGATTAACAATTAAAATTATATGTTGGAAAATGCAGTGATTTTTGTAAGTTTGGTGATGTTGGTTTGGAAGCATGTGCTTGAGAAAGTGAATGAAAATGCTGCAAAGATGTTCTAATTGAAAAGAAAATCCTAGGCTTTGTACACTACCTGAGGATCACTTTTTCATGGCCTTGTAGATCACAGCAGAGGAACCATTGTGTTGCTCAATATGAGGCTCAATACAGTGTAATTGGAAAGCAGATACTTTGGTTATTAGACTCGTAATTGAATTAAATGGAGGTCAGATTTTAATAGCTAGTGGTCTTTTTGACTTAAAACTCCTCTAAGGTGAGTACATGGTAGTAGCAGTAAACTCTTCTAAGCGATGATGGTAGTAACAGTACCTCTCTTAAATCAAAGAAAGTTATGAGAATGTGAAAATCCTAAAATCTAGGAAGGTCTAAGTGGAATTATAAACCATTTAATGTTCGCTTGGCCTTATTGAGCAATTGAGAAACAAGTTTGCAGCAGCCAAGGACTCTTACAGTAACTAGAAGTGACTGGGAAGTTGAAACAGGTCATCCCAGAGGCAAAGATGGAAAAAATCAGCCACTCCAGAGAAGACATGGAAGTGATCAGGTTTGTGTGGGAAATGGATTCTCTAAGAAAACCAGCATTTTGATTTCAAACCTATCTTGTTCTTTCCCTTTTGTTTATGTTCAGGTGATATACTGCATTTTCATTGATTTGAGCTACGGAAAAGTTGAGAGCAGCTGTAACTGACATTTTGAGAAAAGTTAGATCCTACAAACTGCTTATGTGAGTGACTGGCTGTTGTGGGAGGCAGGGTCTTTATAGAGATGCTGAGATCTGCAGTTGTGGAAACACTGTACCTTTAATGGGCAGTAACACATGCTGCAGTGTATTTATTTGTCAGTGCTATGTATATTCTAAGTGTGGTGTCTGGGAGACAGACATCAGGCTCTGTGGGAGCCTCAGCATCCCCTTCAGGGAGGGCAGGGTTATCAGGATTTGTGCACAATCATTTCACAATTTATCAAAAGGCTGGGGCAGCCGTTTGGGCACCTGATTTCAGCACGTGGCTCTGGAATGGGAAGCTTGCAATGCATTTCTGATATTCCTTTCAAAGGCTTGGTAAGTGACGTGCTACGCTCTACATGGTTACTTTTGGGCCTCAACCAACAGACATTAATATGTGGAAAAGCTCCCACTGACTTTAATTAGGGATGGCTTAGTCACACACTGAACACTTAATTGCTCTCTGAAGCAAGACCTAAGTGAGAGGTACCCTAAAGCTACCACAGGTAAACAGATATTATTAGAATGATTTTATTTATAAGTAGGAAGTTCAGTTGTCTGTATAATTCTTACTATTTTGCCCAGTTATTTACTAATAAATGAAATAAACTTTCATTTAAACTTTCATTTAGTAGGTATGCTATGACTGAACTTTATTATAATACAAGAGTGATATTGCCATACTACCTGATTTGCATTTTTAAGATTAAGCCCCAAGGCATTTTGTTTTATTTTGTTTTGACTGTCTTTGTATTAGATTTATGAAAGGTAAAATCTGTGTAGCTCTGTATGCTTCTAAACATGAAATTTTCATTACTTGCATTATTGCTCTNTTAAAGAATTCCACTAACTTGTAGTGGAATGGAAGAGAATGCTAATTTAGAGGACTTCCCTTAGTTCTCTGAGCTAGGTTTGGGAAATGCCTTTTGGATACCATAATGCCTTCCCCAATGACATTTTGGAAGGAGAAGGAGACTTGCCCCACAGCAAACAATAGTTGAACAGACTGTGGGGTTGTGTGCATGTTCAATTGCTGTTAACATTAATCAGAATTACATGTGCACACTGAAATTAATAAACCAGCTGATTGCCTCAGATAGCTCACAGAAATGCCTCTAACTTGTGCAAACAGTACCCATTCCTCCAAAGGCTGCATTCATGTGGAATTTGGGAGTTGGATGTGACCGTGAAAGAAAATGTGGGTACCAAATGCAAAGAATAGAGCAGCATGACCAAGGCAAAAAGAAAGCAAAAATATTTTTGCTGCAGAGTTATTAATGAATAAGCTCAGAAAAGGCATAAATCCACTAGGAAGAGAAATGGTGTAACCTGGAAATGCAAGCCCAAATTTTTAAGTAGTGAATGAGAAACAGCATGTGGTAGATGTTGCATTTATCTTGGATGTGACTTGGTTTAGAAAGTTTTTGGCTGATAACATTGGTTAGATTTTGTCACTTGGGGTAAGGAGGATGGGTTTTCCCTCTTGTTAGATGACAGAGTCTAGAGCTGGGTTGGTGTGGATCTGCCTTGGGTCTGTATGGTAACCTCAGCCCCAAGTGCAGACAGACTCACAGACAAGGTACAGGAGGAGAAAGAGGTCCAAAGGCTGAGCCATGAGGCTCTTGTGAAGGGCATCCTGAAGAGAATTAGAGAGGTAGAGAGAGGAGAAAGCAGGGCTGAGGGAGGCAAAGACACTGAGCAGAGTCTGATCCGTGCTTTTAGGGTGGCTCTGAGGGTGAAAGAGAAGCTGGAATATTGACTAAGCTAAGCTTTTTGCTAGGAATTAGGCTGTGCTTCCAGGAAGAGCTCTCCTGCTCTTCCAGGAAGGCAAAAGAGCAGCACAGATGTGAAATAGGGGGGGAAATGTCATGGGGATGGCAGTGACACTCAGGGAGAAGAGTTACTGGAGCAAACGGGGGATAAAGTATGGAGAGTGATGAAAAACTTGTATTTTGTTGATGCTGAAGAGATGAAAGGCAACAAAAAATGACATAAGGAAAGTCAGCTTCTAGGCATATATTGTCTGAAGAAATCATTAGATACATAGGAAAAAAAGAGAAAATGTTACAAAAAAAGAGAAAATGGCTCGAAACAAAAAGACAGAAGTAGCATAAAGAAGTCTAGGATTACAAACATATGATTCTGCCAGGGCAGAGAATAAGAGTATTTTAGCTAGAAAGATGTCAGAGCTGAAGGATAAAAAACATTTCTAGTAAAAGATGTCAAGTTGGTCAGTTCTCTCCTGCCAGGAATGCCCAAGCAGGACATAATAGTAGAGAAAGCAAAATGTTGTGGATGAACTGTGCCTGTAGGCTGGCAAAGCAGGCATTTCTTCTGTAGGGAATTCAGAGAGAGCTGTGGTTAGGAGTAGAGCCTGGAGAAAACCAGAAGTTCACAGAAATAGACCTGAAGAAAAATAGGAAAGGGAATATTTGGAACAGAAGAGAAGTCAGCCTTGTGCATAAGCTGGCAGTAGTTACACAGATAAGTATGAAGGAGAAGTAACTGGGAAATGTTTTGGATATTAAGGGAGTCCTGGGTATTTTGTCAGAGTCCTTCCAGTTTAGGGACAAGTTACATGTTAACACATACCAAAAAAAAACCCAAAAAAAGAAATGTAAAATTGGAGCTGCTTTTATGGGACCAAAAAAAGCAGTTGTGTATTATAGTGAAAGTATATTTATTTAGTACCTTTTGGCTATATAAAATTGGTTTTGGACTGGTTTTAGGATTCTTCATAAAACAAAGACTTATTAAATTTACTTGGCAGCTGTGCAGTAAGGTAAAAATGAAATAAGCTGTGCTTGGTTAGGTTTTTATTTTTTTTTTTTCAAACAGCCTTTGGCAGTTTTCCAGTTTTTATTTTAAGCAGATTAGACCCAAAACCAGTGATTACATTTAACATCTCTGGAAACTTTTGATCATATTTATCTATCATGAATTGTAAAGGGAAGTGTCCTGGAGTCCAGTTTGTGACCTAATTCAGTGTAGGTTTAGTGAAGGAGCTCTGCTGCCTGGGTTAGCTGGGGTAATTAAGAGGTGGCACAGTTTCTCTTTTATCCTGTGACACGAGGACTGTGCTGTGCTGAGCACTGTTAATGAGGAGGGAGCTGTGCTGACTGAATTATTGCTGTTGAGCCTTGCAAACTCAAATAATGGAAATCTAAATAATAGTTTTTTGAAATGTCACTCTACAGGGATTTTAAACATGAATGGCTGCATTGACAGGTCAAAAATATTAATCTTTTTGGCTTTTTTTTTTACTGTGTTATGTCAGAATGTTTTTATTCACTATCAAGGGAGTCTCATGAAATTTCACTTTTTCCATCTTTGTCCCATTTCAAATCATTGTAGATTATTTTACTCTGCTCAAAGCAGTTGGCAAGACTTATAAACTATGGGTTATGCACAGGGAACTTGTCACTATGCTTTTTGATTTTGTTGGGTGGGGGGAAATGATTCTTTACATTTGCTTCAGCAGTTCCTTAGTTCTGTTGAGCTCCCTTTGCTGGCAGTAGTTCTGCTCTGCTGCTGAGTGTGGCACAGCAGCTTGGTTAAACTTTGTCATGGTTTGGTTAAATCTTTTTTCATGATGTTTCTGACCTGTCTGGGGGGCAGCAGCACTGGAAGTGTGCAGCAGCCTCTCCAGCAGGGCCTGAGCAGCATCCACACGTTCCTGCTGCCCCTCCTCCTCTGCATGCCTGAACACCACATCTTCTGCTTTCTTGACACATCATGAATTTGTTTGGATTATGCTTTGTTTTTGTCCTTGAGACTGTTGTCTGTTTGTCCTAATGTAATACATTAAACAAAATATTGTCTGAACTGTCAGTTCCAGGTATTGGTGTTCTAGAGTAATGACCACATTATCTCTAATATCTGAAAATACAGATATTTTACAACCAGATAAGTTGTTGGGTTTTTTTTTTCCTGAACTGCTTTTTTTAGGACTAATTAGTCATTTCCCCCCATTACATTAATGAAGAAATTAAGTTTTAAACAGCTTTTGTTCATTTGCAGTGATTGGCAAAGCAATTTTATAGTATTCAAAATATCATGCTACCCTCTCCAATAGGTATAGTACTAAGTAAATAAAAATTCATGTGCTGACCTGCCATTCTTGATAGTGATACTGGAAGAACTAAGCAAATATATAGAGACCTTACAAACACAGAGCAGTGTTTTCAGAGGAAAAAGGGTAATAGGATCAAGAGGAACTACCTGATACAAGGAGCTTGGTGGGTACTTTTTGGTATTGCTACCTCTGTAAAACCGTCTTTTTTTGTAGAGTTTTGGATTCCTTATTGAATTCTGAATGTTGAAGTGTTTTCCATCGGCAATAAGTTTTATTCTAGCGCTTGACTTCTTTTTTCTTTCAAACTTTGACTATTTGATCTGACTTGTTAAGTGAATGTTTTCTTTAAATGCAGCCTTGTAACTTCTTCGATGTTAAAAAGTGAAACTTCTGGAAAAGTTCTTCAAGTGGAGAGGTCATTGTTCAGCTGGAGCTGAGCTAATTCTTCGTGATCATAAAGATGATGTGTGGAGTTACTGACTTTCACTGGGTTGCTCCCGAGTCGTTTCCCAAAGGCACTAAGGGCAGGCTATTTTACTTTGCTGTTAATTTTATTATTATTTTGTGTTCTCTTTTGAAAAAATTCTGTTATTGCTGTAAATTGCTTTACTCATAATAAGTATGTTGTTATGTTGAACTTTTCAAGAGAAATCTATTAATCTTCAAATTGAAATACAGTCTTCAATTTGTTTACAAAAGGGACAAAAATACACTGAACACTTGAGGCATTAATACTGGTGGTGACTTGAAGAGATTTTTTGAAAGTTCATTTGGTCTGTGCTTAGAAACAAGTTTGTTGCTTATGTATTAGAAATTCTAAAATATGATACTTGGGCAAATTGAAAAACTGCCTGCAAGATGAAAATAGACAAAATTGAAGCTAACAGAGGCTTACATTGCTACAACATTTAAATAAAACTGTTGATTCTGTGATGTTCTATTCAGTATGGCCTGAACCTTTAAACATTTGTTCCTATAAATAACTGTTTGTTTGAGTAAGCATTCCCACTTGTGTATACATTATCAAGAAAAAATTCTTGGATCTTAAGAAAAGCTTTAAAGAATGATTGTGCACATCATGTTATCTTTATCTACGACTTTTATTTCTCTGTTCATTAAAATATAATGTAACATGCGCTGGTTGTTTTGGATTCTTGCATTTTTAAAAGTAAATGTTTTCCAGCTATGTGTGAGCATCCCTCACCCTGGGACAGATTTACCATGGGACAAGTTCAAAACTTTGTGACTTGATTTTCGGTACACTTGGCTATTTTGTTGTAGATGCTTAAAACACAAGGGGCAAATATAAAGGCAGGCTCACTGAATAATCACCTCCAGCTCCTGAAAGAAATGATTCTGAAGACTAACTGAAACAAGAAAGGGATTTTAGGACTGAGTGAACACTTCAAACAGCCCATAATTCAGAAAGGCTACCTGTGAGGAAGGAGCAGATGTCATGAAAGGGAGGCAGGAAAAACCTGAGTGTGGCACTGAGCAGCTGAGAGAATGATGAAGTACTAAATTCTACCAAAACATTTGAAAATAGAGCTGTAGTATACCTTAGTACCATAATGCCTCTATATGCATGCAGCCGTCACAGTAAAAATTATGGATGACCTACTAAAAGTGAGAGAGCTTAGAGAATGCCCAGAAGAAATCCATCCAGAAATCCAAGCAGTGAAGAAACCATCATGTGGAAATTGCCTGATCTAAGGGAGATTAAATAAAAATGTTTGTTTGGGTTTGTTTTTTCAAAGGAATCAAGATTTCTTTTTTCTCTCTACGTAGGTGCCTTATGCAGGCAAAGGGGTGAACTTTAGTTCCAACAAAGATACATAGCCAAGAACTCTCACAACTGGGCTCTCTCTCCTCACCCATTTATCAGCTGCCTGTGTCCAACTGAGCAACAAGGACACAAAAAAAAAAAAATGGTATGGGCCTGGGACTAGAGTGTTCAGAAAAAGTGACACATTTATTTAAAACTCTGTAGAAAAGCACTGTCCTTGCAAGCACGCCAGTCACTTCTGGCCTCTGGAGATTTAAAGTTTTAAAGGATGAAATTAACTCGAGGCAATATTGTTGGTTGGCTCTCATGGTGCTCTAAAAGCAAAACACTGAAAATTGCATTCACTGTGTTGGTTAGTACAGTAATGCCAATGCAGAGCAAAAAGGATTCACATTGATGAAGGAATGTGTGCAAATAGATTCCTGTTTAACAAGTCTTCCTCCCACAGATGTATTTGTCACTCCTCTGCTCAATGAGTTGGGCAGAAGGAGTCTGTTGTGTTCAGCTGTCATTATGCCAGGTGATCCTGGGCAGGTACAACAGTCTCAGACCTGCCTGCTCTCTCTCAGGTAGTTGTTGGCAGCTGCTTTGCCTCTCAGAATCACCTGTAAAGCTCTTTCATCTCAGTTCTCACCTTTATTGGCAGTGAAGACAATGGGGGTCCAGCTGCATCACTGGGGATGAAGCAGCAGCTCAGATAACCAGGGCCCTGTGGGTCTGCAAAATCTGATGGTGCTGAGACTGGAAGAGAAAAATTTGATTTCCGTGGTTTAGTTTCATTTTGAGATCTAGCAATGAGTGGATGGGGGAAAGAGGTTGGGGAGTAGCTGTGGGCAAGGGGAGATCACCTTGTTATCTGGTTATATCAGAGCATTTCTGAGGGACAGGACACATGAAACCAGACAGGGCTGGTTTTGTAACACAGAAAGCCCAGTAGCTGCATGGCCATGTAATACCTAAGTGTAATTAATTGGAACTTGAGACAGTGAATAGAAATTATCTGAGAGAAAAAAATTTAAGTATAAAACCATTTATGTCTCTATAATTTACAGCAACATATGAAATCCACAGCTGTATGCAATATTTTAATGACTCTATTCTTTTAGAACAGAATAATATATTGCTGCAGTATTATCAAATGCAAGAGTTTTGAAGGGAAATAATCTCTTTTGTTTAAAAGATGAGTAAATAGCCACACAAACTGTCATGATGTGCAACCTATAAACCTGGAACAGATAATTATCCTTACAGGGGTTTTTTCAGCACCTTCCTTTTTCTATTAACACACATGAACACAGTAAATTATAAAGAGGATGAACTATGAGAAAAGGGGAGGAAACTGAAAATACTCAAACATGTTTTCTCTTTGTTCCCCCAGGCAGTAATGAGAAATCTAGTAAATAGTAAGAAATGGGAGACACTGTAGTCATATAATCAAGGTTCACAAGTCGTCAGCAAACACCTCAAACACATTGATGGAAACCCTTTTTCTTCTGAGTTCTCCAAGGTCCCAGTTACACAGTGCTGCTTGTCCTGCTGCACGTCTCTGTGGGATGGGGACACTGGGGGCTTGTGATCAAAGCTGCTCTCACCAACACGAGTGAGAATTGCCAGCGCTGGGGTGAGACCAGTGAGGAGCTGCACAATGGGAGCTCCCTCCCAGGGTGACAAAACCCTTTCAGAGCTGGTGTGACCTGCAGGGGACACTCAGGGCCATCCTGCCCCTCCATATGCTCTTTGGGGGAGTGTGGCAGGGCTCAGGCTGGGATCCCCATGGGGACTGGGTGTGTGTCAGGCTCCAAACTCTCCACACCAACTCTGCGATGTGTAACCGTACAAGCAAACTTGGCTGCAGATGGAAACTTGTATTAGTTCATGCCTTCATATTTGTCCTGAGAGATTCACTGCAGTGTATTCTACATTAAAATTTTCAGCTAAATAATGTTGATAAATACTGTTGGAATTGGTTCAGGGGCAGAATCGGTTGAGCAGTGAACAGTGAAAAGGGAGCCCTGTGCCCTGAACCATGAGGGATAAAACTAAATCAAAGCAATCCCTCAGGTCCCCAGCATGTGAATGGAATTACAGAAATCACAAAACAATATTTTTCAATGTAATTATTTTATTTACTTCCAGAGCACAGATTTCTAAGCAGAACTGAATTTAGAGAAAAAAAAAAAAGTCTTGCTGTGGAAGCAGACCTGTATTTTAACTTCCAAGAAAGGCAGACATATACTGCTGTTGTGGAAACATAAAGGCTACTTCTATAAAACTAACTACCACATGAGTATGTAATCTTTGAAGGCTGCATTTACTTTAATTAAAGAACAAATGATGCACATCCATAATTTTATTTAATGCAGTTTTGATTGCTTTGGGTCATTTATCTTTGGCAATAAGAGGAAAGTTGATGGGCAAAGCCAAGAAACAACAGGTCTTTCAGTTTTATCAGCATGAAAGCTTTGTTATGGGCAACAGATATAAAAATAATTCCAGGAGGTGGGACTAATCTGGAGTAATTACACAAGTTAAATGGCAATTTAATGAGGTTCAGGTAAATCAAAAAGTATTTTATTGTCTCAGATTATGTACTAGTCTTGTTCTTGAAATACAGAACTGGAAAGAAACAGGACTCCTCATCTGAATAACTGAGTATTCTCTAAAAAAAGCTCTGCTTTTATATTGCCATGTATTAGTTAACAAAAGCAATCATGCAAAAACAGAGTACATTAATGCAGCCAGATAATTTCTTATTGTGTACAGCTGTACAGGAAACAAATACAAAGTTAATGTTTAAATTTATCAGATATTTTCCATTAACTCTCTATTTAACAAATTATCAGCTACTGTGTGTAATATCCAATCTCCAGAAGTCTTAATGATCATGGATGTGCACAGTAAGAGATTAGCATAAAATTAGCACTGATGCAGCTATTAAAGAATCTTGAAAGATTGTGATATCCTGGTACATAAATTGGGCTGCAGAATATATCTGAGCTTTGTCAAAACCCCCAGGCTAGCTGAGTTCAAAAATACTTCTTTTCCCCTGGGGTGCAGTCCCTATGCTCCTTCCCCCTGTTTATTACTTTGTACTAATCTTCAAATTCACAGAATAATTTATAAAGCTGTAGGGGACCTGCTTCCAGCTGATGCATCTGTTAGGATCAAACCTGAGAAAGGAGGCAAGTTGCTGAGTGAGTCTTGGTTTTCTAAGAGTTTTCATTTCCACATTTGCTGTTTTAGCACAATGCTTGGGCTGGGAACTGCGGGGGAGTCCTTGGGTTTTGGGGGATTTGTTGTTGTCATGTTTGGGTTCTTTTAAACTTTCTGGAGTTTGCACTTTCTGGGAAGGGTGCAGCCATCTCACTGTTATCATGTCAGGGTGTCTGCATTATGGCTTGACATCATCTGGTACTTACTGTAAATCAATCTTTTTAATGTGAGAAACAAATTAACTATTTTGTGATAATACCCCATTTCCAGTAATCTTCTTTAACAGTGCTGTTCTCAGAGAGTCACACTGAATTGCAGCTTTTTACCCTATTTCATTGCTCTACTGAATGCTTCCATTTTTAAGATATCTAACAGGACTCTCAGGGAGCCCAGCATATTTTGAAAGAATCTATTAGCCCTGTAGGGAATATTGTCACTAAAATGAAATATTTCCAACATGAAGCAAAGTCTTTAAATAGTCTGAAATTAATTCTGAATCTTTTCAACACCAGAATTTGAGATGATGTGTTTTCTTTCATATTCCTCCTCCATCTCTTCAAACTGGCTCGTTTGTCCCTTTTGGATACAACTTCCTTCTACTTGCAAAGCAGTAATTATCCTAATTACGCTTCAGCATTTAAAGCCATCTTCTGGAAGATGATTTACAAGAATTACATAAGAGATCTATATACAATGACACACTTGCTTGTTTGGCCTGAAGCATTTTATGTTTTCCAGCTTAATCAGAATTCTTATGATGAGTAGAGAAGTTCTAATAAGCTTCTGCATGAGTTTGTGCCTGAAGATGCTTTCAAAATTGTACTTTTTTCTCTCTGAACAGCTGAAGTAGTAAAGCAATACTTTATTACTGTGACTTGCTCTAAGGTGTTGTGACTATTTGAGATCACAGTTGCCACCAGTGTGTGCAACAGTTTCCACTAGCTGAAAAGGTAAAAATGAGCAAAGACTGAGTGGAAGCTAAAAATAATATCAAGAACAATAGGCAGATTGATGCACTCATTTCAACCAACACATGATTCTTTTTCAAAGTGGAAAATTTAAAGAAAATATGAACACAAGATAATCTGCAAAAACACTGAAGGTTTTCTACCTCTGCTTTTGATACCTCACAGCTGAAACTTGGACATAAATTTGATCCTCTGGGGGATGGTAGGGGAAACAACAGTGGGTTTTTTTCAGTGAAGACCCTATGGCACTGGTTCTTCTGTCCATTTATTTATCAGATACAGTTATCAGATCAGCTGAAAATCAGTGGTGGGGCAAGATATGGCTGTAATTTGATTATGTTCGTTTGGAATTTTGCAGTCCTACCCTAGATTAATCTCAGCTTTGTTCTGCATTGTTGTTTTGGAAAGTTGGCCATTGACACACAGACAAAATGCATAATAAACTGATATTGCAAGATAACACAGTAATTGAGAGTCATGATTCAGTGAGCTTGAATCCATCCTGAAAAGCCACAGGAACATGACAACACGCCTGATGGTTTAAATTAGCAGCCTGCTTCAAAAGACTCCCGTCACAGATAGAATGCTTCCAGTGGAAAATGTTTTCTGAGTAATTTTCTAAGCTCCCAAACTATAATCCCTATAACATTTCTGAGGCGCAGTGCTTGCTACAGTGCAGTACTAAAAACACAATCTTCAAAAGCTGGTTTTTCTTCACTCTTCAGAAGTCTCACAGGAAAACTGAGGATGTATTCCAATCCCATTTGGCTTTACTACATCTCTATATACACTACTAAAAGTATGAAGTATCAACATAGAGGGGTTTAATATACATTTTAAATTGATTATAGAATCATCCAGGAGCTTTGCTTCTTGTAGCTTCTGCATTTGCCTCTAAAATAGTAATGGGAATGTGGTTCAGTACAGAAAATCTGGTGGCTTCTTGGGGTAAAACTGTTACAGCAGAAGTGCTTGCAATGAAGAGGAAAGTAATTGAGTCATCTACCATAACATATGCTACTTTCAAAATGTTGAGGTTATGATGATGCAGTCTTGTCCTAGACAACATTTAAGTTTTTTCTTAGGCTGAGACAGAATGTGCCAAGCTGTTCTATTAGGTGAGATTCCCTGCTCAAAGGCCTTGGTGAGTGTTTCTGCTAACACAGGGAATGGCTTATAAAAAAAATAAATGATTGACTGGTGTTTTCTTAAAATATATCATCAAATATTAAAACTTTCTTGCAGGGCAGATTTTTTGAACAAGCATTTCAAGTGAATTTATGAAACTACAAAAATGGCTCAGCTGCTGACCAAGCAACTGGAAATGTTCACCTGTGCTTCAGTGTTGGTTCAGAGCCCATTATTCCTATGACCTCAAGTTGCTGGGCAGGGACACTTCAGAAACCTCAGTGTGGTAAAATCAGGCTATTGACTAAATTCTACTGCTGGATATTCCCACACCAGGCAAGGATTGTATTAGTACTTCTCTAATTATATTACAGCATTTAATAAAAAAAAAGCCTGCAAAGTAATTGTGATGTAAATGACCATACAGATTTCATGGATCTGGACTTTATTTGGACTCACATCTCATGTTTTGAGAGGCAAAATATAAAAAGACGGTTCTGTCTATATGCATACTAATGAACACTAAATTGTTTGGGGAAAGAATTAGGTCTTCTGATTAGTGTGCAACATTGTTCAAATCAAATATGACCTCAGAAGCTTAGCAACCAAATTATTTTCCAATTCTTTGCTCTTTAGCCTGCTTTGATGCTCATGCATAATATTTTCCTAGGTGGGTCAAAGTTTCTTGTATTGCAGGAAAAATAGGCAAAAAGTAATTAATTTTCAGATTATGCTTTTATTTAGGAATGTGAGGACTGAAGGAGATTGCGTGGCTTAAATCTCAGCTAGTGGTCAGCATGTGAGAAGGTAAAATGTGACACTGACCAAGGCAAAGTTTTGCACATTAAAGTAGTTTCAGCTGCTCATAGAGATTACAGGCATGTAATTACCTGTAATCAGGGGGGAAAAAAGCCTTGTGGAAAGGTTAAATAGATGTATCTTTGAAGCAGAACATGGTGGTCAGGAAAGTTCATAACATGGGATAAACCTAGAAAATGGGGTTTTGGAAAATAAATGTGAAAATACTGCAGTTCTGTATTTTGAAAGAATTGTTTACCAATGGTTTTAAATCTTGTATTCAGTTCTGATGAGCTGTTCTAAAAATGATATTGCAAAGAAGATAAGAATTGGTGGATTGGTATTCACTGCTGTGGCATATCATCGTATCAAAAAGCTTAGCAGGACTCAAGAAAGGATTAAATGTTTCCTGTAAAAATGAGAACACCCACGTTTATGAAAAATAGGGTAAAAAAATAGTTAGAAATGTGCCCTGAAGCTGAAGGGCTGAGAAGTCAGACACTGACTGGAAGTAAACAGAAAGCAATTTCTGTTAGGACAGTTTCCCTGTTGCATGGTCTCCCTTGCATTTGGTGGAGTGGCAGTGCTGGGAGTAGCATTGTACACAAAATAAAAGTGTTGTTTAGCAGAGCACAGGAGCTCTGTAGCTGTCTCCGGTGTATGAGAGATGCACACGTGACAGAATTAATTGCGATGGAAAATACACTGCCCTGACTGCAGATATTATATGTTTACATTTTCAAACAGACAAATGGAAGATTGAATTTTTTATGGAAAAGATTATCAACCCAATTCAAGGGACTCACATTTCCCAATGGGTTTTGAGATCTCTTGCTGAGGGTATCAGTGTTACTAGCACTATAGCTGGACATAAACTTTAGCAAACAAAATTCAACAAAAAATAGTGTCAACATGGAATCACACAGCCCAGATCCCAGTAAGATTTTTTTTAATTGCATCTTTCATTTCTGTAAAGTTTTCCAGAAAATCTTTCCCCTTGTTTCTCTATTTTCACATTTTTTTTATTTTTCTTAAATTTACGTGTTTATATTTATACAATATGTAGGATTTCTAGTTCAGCAGCAAAATTTTAGCTGCATATGGCTACTAAGGGTAGGAAAGAAATTGCACCAGTGAACAGACTGTTTCTGCTGGAGACTGTGCACTCATTAATAACTGAGCCTCAAAGAGAAAGTGGAGATACTTTATTTGCTTACTCTTTTCCTGTTTTCTTTCTGTGACAAACTACCTGTATTAAAGATTTTATCACTTAGCATTGCATGTGAAGGGAGTGTGATTGCCTAAATCATATTTTATAGTGGTTTTGTTCATCGTATTCATTCTAATTCATTGAAACCCTGGTTTTGCTGAATTAGCTTTCCTGAAAACAATAAGTAATACTTCCTGTCAATCACCTGGCAGGAGGTGTTTCCAAGAGTGCTGATTAAGCAAGACATGGAACTAGAGCCTATAGGAATCACTTTAAAAAAAAAACCAACTCAATAAGAACATTTTATGAAAATTCTTTTGGTGGGTTTGGGAAGCTGAAGCGTGAACACTAAGGATGGTAATGCTTGGAAGCATAAGAGAAATAAGATAGGAATGGAGAGAGTCAATTTAATTTTTTCTCTTCAATTTACTGTTACCTTGTAGAAGTCTTTTTGAGTCAAAAATTGAGATTTACTATTTCCTGTAGAAAGCTGTTATGGATTTATGCTGGTGCTTTTTTCTATTAACAATATTGTCATTTTTCTGGAACTCTGTCAGCATCCTGATAACATCACAGGCTGATGCCCTACCAGAAGTCAATGATGCAGAATTTTTATAACTTTTTTTATTACATGCAAGTATACAAGCCATGGAAAGAGGCAGCTTTAAATGCTGCACAGACACTCCTGTATCCCCAATATCCAGTCCCTAGGAATTGTTTCTAAATAGAGAGCATAACACAGAGAAAATTTCTCTATCTACCACCAATTTTACATTAATAATAATAATTAACAAAAAACCAAACAAGTAAACAAAACCACCCATTTGTCCTTGTAGAATCTAAAAACTCACACTGTCAGAGAACTCATTGACCTGTGCATAATTGCACATTTTTAATCCCTTAAGACCAAGATTATGCTCAATGTGATATTAAATAAAAACAGCTGTATGGAGCCCTGCTAGAAAATTGTATCTAAATTATTCAGTATTCCTGATTATACAAATCTCTTAATGCTTTGTGTCAACTACCTTTACCTCCTTACCTCCTTACCTTTAAAACCCCATCCACATGTTTTTGTGTTGCCCTCAAATTACAGTCAGATGTAAACCCACAATAAAGTATTTTATCAGTCATATTTTGTCTCTGTGTCATGGCTGCTCGAACAGTCTGAAGTGCTGCTCAGTGCTGACTTGGATCTCCAGTCAAGAAAGCATTGAAGGGAGCTCAAACCAAGAATTCCCAGGGTGGAAGGGAGATGATGTCTGTGCCAGGAGCAGGGACAGGGCCCTCCTTGTGGCCAACTCAGGTTGATGCTGAAACCTCTCAGAGGAAGGCAGAAATTATCACAATTTGCAACAGGCAAAGGCCACTGACACAGTAACTAAGAGACAAAGCCTTTTCCACCATTTCTGTGTTCTCAGCAATCAGAAGGGTTCGATGTTATAAGCTGAGCAGCTGGAGCTGATGAGACTGAATTTCTTGGGAATAAGTAAGCCAAGAACTTGTCATAATCACAGAATGGTTTGGGTTGGAAGACACCTTACAGATTGCCTAATTTAACCCCTGCCATGGGCAGAGATAGCTTTCACCAGAACAGGTTCCTCAAATCCCTGTCCCACCTTGTCTCCAACCTTTCCAGGGATGGGACAGCCACAGTTCCTCTGGGCAACTTGTTCCAGTGCTTTACCACCCTCACAGTAAACTTGAATTCCTAATATCTAATCTAAACCTGCCCTCTGTCAATTTAAAGTCACCAGGCTTGCTGGCCACACTTCCTGGGATGCAGCCCAGGGCACATTTGGCTCTCTGGCCTGTGGGTGCACGTTGCCAGGTCATGTTGAGCTCCTCATCCACCCCATGTTCTTCTCCTGAGGGTTGCCCTCAATCCATTCTCCCCCCAGGTTGTATCTGTGCTTGAGACTGCCCCAACCCAGATGCATCTATAATGTACACTGCATTTGTATTTTTTCAGCAGTTTAACAGAGTGTGTTTTCACCGTTATGCTAAAGTGAAAATTCTAATATTTTAGAGCTAAAATTCTGGGCTCTTTGAGGCTTGTGAAATTGTGTGGTGAGGGCTTTTTTGAAGCCCAAAAGTTTGGAAAATACCAAATTTCTGAAGGTTTTATTTGGACATCTAAAGCTTCTATTAAGTAGAGCCTTTGATAGCCAGGAAGGTCAATGCTGTGGAACATACCTGTGTTCAGCACACCTGTACCTGACTGAGGAGGGGCTTGGTGCCTGAGGTGCTGAGAATCCCTGGGGTTGAAAATGCTCATTTATTAAGCATAGTGTAACAGACCTCCAGACAATGCAAATCCACAGGCCACAGCCCCACCTGCTATTCATTCAAGGTGTAATTAATGAGAGTTTGGGAAACCAGCGATGTATTAGATTTCAAAATGAAATTAATGATGGTGTACTCCCTGTCTATGAAATTAGAGGTAACAAGGAACATCTTTTGATGAATAAACATCTGAGGCTTTCATGTTCTGCCCTTCTTGCAAGGCTGATGCTTTTTCCAGGTTTAAATTTGCAATATCAAATAAGTTGCAATTGCTAGAAGTCCAGGCTGTTAAAAAAACCGTATTCAATTAAATCTTGTAAGATTATTAGAGTGAACAAGATTTTTTAAGAAAATTGTTCATATGCAATGACTGCATTATTTGTTCTTGCACAGGGAGACTGACTCTTTCCATAGATCAATCATGTCTCTCTGTTTCCTTGGAGGAGAAGAACAATGGGTGCTTTGGGTTTTTTGTGGAAAAATCAGAATGGTTTCTCACTCCTTGGGTAAAGAAGAGCTGCTGCCAGTTTTGTGATAGATTTGGCCTTAAATGGATAAGGACCCTTGGCTTTTTATTGGGAACTGAGGGAGCCCAGAATTAGCCTCCAAACCAGGTCCTGATACTGAGTGATAGATGATTCTGTCTGAAGTGCCTGCAGCTTCTCCTATCCTTTCCCGGCACTGACAGAGAGAACATTAATTTTCTGTAAGTGTGTTGCTGCAAATATGACTTTAATATAATTCTCAGATGTTTGAGTAAAACCCTAATGTCTTCCAATAATTCTCTTCTATAATCCTGTGTCACTGATGATTGTAGACAGTGACAAATGCCAGATCGTGCCTGATGGTTGTCTCCTGCCTCCAGTTACCTTACTGGTTTGGATAATGTAATATTCTTTGTTAGGCTGTTCTAAGTTCATTATCCTTCATAGAACAGCAGTACAGGCACTTGATGGATGGGTGAGAGCACCAGCAGATCCAGAGAGCTGCAAACCACCAGGGAAGCAGGAGCAGGAGCAGGAGGCAGTGCCCACTGCAGCTGAAGATACAAATGAACCTGTGTTTATGGCTTAAATGGGCGTGGGTTTCCCCCAAATCAGAAGTCAATAGTTTGGAGGTTTTTTCCCATTCCATTCCTGATTGCTTGCTTACTACACAGATGAACTGATGCAACATAGGTTTCATTTCCTTATTTCCACTTCTCATCACTGAAATCTGAGTCATGAACCCTGGGCCTTTGGAGAGTCCTGATGTCCTCTCAGTATCTAAAGTTGCCCTTGCATTTCTCCTTCCTGTGTTTCAACCTGTGCTTTGTGCCTTTTACTCTGTAGCTGGCAAAGTAAATGTAGAGGAGGGCAGAGTTACAGTGAGGAAGTTTATCTGCTGTGATTCTTGTACTTTGTTTAGCATCCCTGTTGTAGAAAAAGACTCAAAAGTGCCACATTTGTGGCATTAAATGGTGTCCCAGATACCAAGAGAGTACTCATGTAGTCTCTGATTAGTCTATACCAGTATAATTGAATTTGGATTTGCAGGAAATTTTGAAGGTCTTCAGGAATTGTAGTTGGCATGAAATTACTTTGAACATTAGGGATACAAGCAAGTGCAGCTGACCATTTGCCATTATAAAAAGCCTCTATAAGCAGCAGAGCATCAGAGGGGCACTGTGTTGTGAAAAAACATTAAGGGGAACAGATTTTCAAATGCAATTTCCACTAATTTCTTAGCTAGTGGGCAGAAAACTCACTGGAACTAAATTTCTATGCGATCATACTTAAATTTTGAAGTCAGCAGCAACTGTGATCTTATTACTTCAGAGAATTTAATAGTAAATGCTGTTTTGATTTTCGACCAAAGAAAATATATTTGAATTAATAAGGAATGCTGTGCATTTTACTGTCTGTGAAGAGGAAAAAAACACTGTTTAGTTACCGGCTTGTGAAGATTTGCTGTGTTTCTCTAATTATTGAAATGGTTTTGCTGTTGACCTCTATAAATCTCTGACTCTTCTGTATGTAGATTGAGAGAACGAGATACTTAAACCAAACTCTTAATGTTGGCTGGGGTTTGGGGTGGTTTTTAGTCTTTTTTTGTTTGGTTGCCTGGTTGGTTTAGGGTGGGGTTTTTTGTTTGTTGGTGGTTTGGGAGGGGGGTGATTTTGTTTGTTTTTGTTTATTTTCATGGGTTTGTTTCTTTAATTTTGAGGGGTGTGTTGATTGGTTGGTTTGGTTTGTTGGCTGTTGCTTTTTTGGTTTTGGGGGGGTTTGGGGGGGTTTTTGGGTTTTTTTTTAATTTTGAAGAGTATCCACTGCCTCTGCCAAAGTCCATTCAACCTGACTTTAAATGGATATTGTCAGAACACCCTTGTTCTTGGCTGGGTAGGCTTTTCACTTTTCATCCTCTCAGAGCTCTGTGATAGGAGAGACAAAAGGGGAAGTGTCTTGTCCAGTGGGCCAAAAAAATTGTGTGGAAGATAGCAGGAAAAGTTGAGAAGTGGTGTTGCTGAACTCAGGAGTGGCTTCCTACTGAAATTGCTTTTAGTCTTTGCTGCAACCTTTTCCAGGGCTGCTTTTTATGCACCTTTCTTTAGACATGACTAGCTGTGAGAGAGGGGGTTCAGGCCAATATTGCCACCAAGGGCATGGCTGTGGTGCAAGAACAGGGGATAACAGAATACACAGAGAGCCAGATTCACTCTAAAGATATTTAAAGCTGAGAATGGAGTTCACCTTGTTTGCAGACATCTTTTCTATCAATGGCTCTATCAATTTCTCTTGCTGTCTCTCTCTTTCCCCTCCTCTCACCCCTGACCCTGGGGAGTCCAAAGGGGATTTGCTGGCCCTGGCCAGCAGAAGTCAGAGCAGCTCTGAGGATTGAAGGCTGTCTCAGTGCTTTGCACTGGGTCAGAATGCAGTAAAGACTGCAGTTCATCAAGAAAATGAGTAATTAGAAAGAAGGAAACAGCTAATCAACTTTCTAGTAAGTAAGGAGTGTCTTCTTACTATAGCTAAGCACTGACAAAAGAGGATGCTGGCATTATTTTCAAGAATTCCTATAAATATTTCAAGCTTTATGGCTTTGTACTTCAGTAATAGGTGGGGGCTCTTTTTTAGCTAACACTGGCTTTTTTCATTGGGAACAGTAGAATTGAAACTGGGTTTATCTAAAAGGGCAATGTCTTCTTGTTTTGGTCTTGTGACATTTGTTTTGCCACTGCATTTGTTGTACCACAGTGTCATGAGATTAAAGAAGTCCATCACCTTGATCTTTACTGTTATTCTAACAGTCTTGATATCTCTGATTGCTTTATACACATTGTTTTCTTGGCATAGGGCTGCTAGAAAAAGAAAATTTTATTCCATTCCAGAAAAATGGAATAAAATGCAACAATATGCCATTGTTGAATACGGGTTTCAATCCCATAATTTCCATGAGCTGGCAAATAATAGCCCTTTGCAAACTGAGATGTATAATTCAACTCAAAACACATCTTCTGTAGAATTGGCACGTTCTGTGTTAAGGACTGCAGCTGATAATCTTCCTCAAGACAATCCTGGTGACTGTATGACTGTGTGTGCTAATGCTGGCACTATTCTTCTGCTGAACAGTGTCATTTTATTTATGTAGACCTATTGCTTTTATTTGAATAGATTGATGAATAAGGCAGGGAAAGAGCTTTCTTTGGAAGGACTAAGATGGCAGATCAAGAACAAGGATTAAGCAATGCTGCTTCAGGGAGGAGCATTAGAGCTTAATATTTGTGCTATTGCCACTGAGATAAGTATCTTAGGCTGAATTCTCAAAGGTTTGCAAAGGGTTTAACCACACATGCCATTCAAATCAAGGGGAGTCACGGAGCTAAAACCCCATGTAATGTTTCATGAATGTATCTCCTGGGTGTTAATTTCATCATCTAAAATATATAGCATAATGGATAGTTGCTGCATGAATACAAAGTTTTAAGTCCCTCTAGGGGCTCTGCTAACAGCACAAACCATGAGAGTGTATCTGAGTTGTTTATGAACAGAAGCAGAGTCCCAAGAGTGAGACACAGCTATAAATTCACTGCAGCCTGTGCCTATCTATTGTTATTTGTAATAACTGAGAGAGCAGTTTTCCTCTAAAACTACTTTCTTTAAGAGCTTTAACTGGGAAGCTCTGCTTGAAAATCAGTCCTGATAGTTGAAGAGCTTTGTTGGAGAAAAGACTCCATTTTCTTTATCAGTGTTTGTGTATTTTATCACACTTTCTTTTGTACTTAACATGGTTATTTAGTCAATTCATGTGAATGTGTCATTGCAAATGACTTTAATAATGCATTTTATTTACTGAACCTTATTTGATAATAGATAGCCTATTAAGACAATTATATGTTTCATTAAACTGTGGTATTAACACACAAGGTAGAGGGACATGCTTAAGAACTCGAACTTCTTTCCTTCTTTACACAACTCAAATGCTATGTTGGGTGGTTTTTTGCTAAGAAAGAGAAGATGAAAACTTGATGAACTGTTGGAGCATTCAATTCCTCCCTTTTTCCAACACCAAACCTAGGTTAGGCCCAGTCAAAGCAAAGGTACAACATAACTGGGGGGAGGAATTTTATTTTCAATGTTGGAATTTACCACGGCATATTTTTTACAAGTGCTTTTATGAACACAGAATTTTATATATGATCTAATTTTTATTAAAATGGTCAAATGTGGTTGTAGCTGTCATTAGAGTGGTTTAAATGGTAGCATATTGTTACTTTGGGTTGCTATATTTATATATTTAAAAAATACATCTTTATTTAAACAGTATGCTTGGCTGCTGTCTAAATTCTCATCTTGCTGGCTGACCTGTGCAGGTGTGGTTTACTTTGGGCTGTGGAGTGGGCAACACTAACTGCCTCTGTGAGTCATCAGATTGAAAAGTTAGGAAAACAAGGACTCTTAGCAAATAAAGCTGATAATACTTGTGACAACACTGGTATCTTGAGGCCCTCAGAGACAAAACCAGAGGAAATTTCACACATTGCTTCTGTAGTTGATAAGAAAAAGGCTCGTATCATTATTCTTGTCCTGTAATTTTTGGCTGCAACCTAGAATAATTTACCTCTTCTTGCATTTGACAGTATTTTGGGGAGTTAAAGTGGTGGTGGAAGACTTTGCTTGGTGGATATAGGACACTGTGGACAGTCTTGTCCAGCAGAATTCTTCTGATAAACCATCTGGAACACCAGGGATTGCTCTCTTTCTTGTTCTGGGCCTGTTTTGTTCGGGCTTGCTTTGTTGTTTCATTTGCTGCCAGAGGTCTGATGACACCTGCCTGCTCACTGCCCCTGCTGTGTGGGGCTGTTTTGCCTGAGGAACCTGCAAAAGAAAATGGGCAGAGTAAATTCCCATAGCATACTTAGTGAAACCAAAAGGAAACAAACAAAAAACCCTGGGAAGCATAAGCAAGAAACCCAAACCCACCAAGCTTGCAGAATTTTTTGAGTTTAAGTGGGATCATACTGGATTTTTTTAACAAAGAAATATAGCCATCAAGGCTCTGTCATCAAAAGAGAGGAGGCTTTAAACTCATTCTAGGTCAGCAACAATAGAACATTTTTGTGGTTTAGAATAGATATGTCTGGACTTCAATTTCATCAAACTTCAGTTTTTGGTAAAATGTATTTCTGCTGTAACTCTAGAAATTAAGTTATGACTCCATGAATTTGATGGCTATCAAAACAAACTTTCTCTTCTTCAGAAGCAGCATAGTAGGAAAATAATTATAAATGCTTCTGTTCATGTTTCCTGGGAGTTGGTTTTGAAAACAATGGAACCCTTTCCAGTTCATCTCCCTGTTGTTACTTAAATAAATGTTATTCTGTTGAAATAAGCAAGTGGCCCTAAAACATAATTGTTAAAAAGCTTTGTTTGAACTGCTGTTTTAAGTGTGAGGGATGGGGATTTTCCTAAAGAGGCTTCTGTGACAACACCACAGTTGAGAAGATGATGCTGGTAGCAGCTCTTTTAAGCAATTTACTTGACTGCGCACGCAGAGGTTCCTTTTTTGTCCTCCTGTTAAGAACAGGGTATAAAAAAAGTACAAAACCAGTAATTGATTAGGACATACATACACATTGCAGTCAAAAATACAGGCAGCAAAGTTTCATATCCACAGAGAATTTCAGACCATATAGAAAATCAGTAAAGTGAAAAATGTGGAGGGTTTTTCCTTCAGTTTTTCAGGCCAGAATCCTCCTTTGCAAATCCAAGTGCCCAAGCAGCCAGGACAGGAGCTGTTCTTTATTTCTTGGCTCAGTCTTGCCTAGGACCTTACTTTTAGACAATTTAGTTATTCAAAGGAGGCAACTCAGACCATTCTATCACTAAAGATGCAGTCAGAAAAAAACATTCAAGGCAACTGAAGTTTTCCCATTCACTTCAGTGCTTGTTAGTTTGAGCTGCATGCACTTGGCACGTTGCCTTTATCAAAGCCCAAAGGGAAGTAAATTTCCTGAACTTCTAGAAACCACATAATCTTTAGAAAGTATTATTTCTTTTCAGTTATGCAGTATTTCTGCATTCTTAATGCTTCGCTATGTCCTTACCTGCTGGCTCTTGTACAGGAAGCCCTCAGTGGAGGCCACCATGATATTTTTAAAATATGCATGCCTTGAGAATCTCCTCCAGTGAAGGCAAGCTCCCTCATTCCTATGAGTGATATGTGATACTAGAAAACATTTGTGTGTAATGATGTGTTACAATACAAAATCTAGTCAAAAAGCAAAGTTATGCTTGTTTATCTCAGTAGCCCTTTGTTTGGATGAAAGCTGAGCATTTCACAAGAGTGCCTGGAAGGGTGCAGTGTCTCTGATCCTGAGAGCAGCAGCAGCAGTGGCTGCCAGGGCCCTTCCAGGCTGCAAGTGCCCACCCTGCAGCCACCACAGGAAGAGTGACCCAGGGCTGCAGCAGGGCTTCCAAAGGAGCCTGTGCCTGGGCTGTTCAGTGTACAATGGGATTTAGTTGCATTTTGTTCTTCTACGTAATCACGAAAAGCAGTTTTGTGTTTCTTTCTTCAAACAAAAAAATCCTTTATTATCTCTAGGATGTGAGGGAGGAAGTGTCTGCTCAATTCTATGAACTTCTGCAAAGTTTGGGAGCTGGGCAAAGCAAATAAATTGGATCCTTGGGTTGATGACTGTAAGACCTGTGAAACCAAACATATGCAAGTGATGTGTGACACTGATTTCATCTCTAAACCATTGCGCTCAGATTTACTTCTTTTAATTTAGGCCATTAGCACAGTGAGAAAGGTTAAGCTGACTATTGTGAATAGCAGGTCTCAAGAACATGTGTTCCAAAGGCTATTTGAAAGTCCACAAAATGTGTCTTAAAGGAGCCAATTCATAAAATATTATTTGGTCTGTTTCCATGGGATTCTTGAAGTATTTCCCACTGATAACCATCCTTTGTTTACAGTTTCTAAGACAGTTTTCTGTCTCTTGGAGTTTCTCCACAGTCTTCTGTGCTTGTATTTTTAAATAAGTCCTGTCCCATTTCCCCTGCAGTTCCCTGCAGGGAAAGTCTGCATCTCTCAGCAGACAATGACTTTTGACCTTAAAAAAAAAAAATCCTGATTATTTTTAATTGTTTTAAAAAATCTGATGGTTATTGCATGATAACCTTTGTTTTGTACAAACAATTTTGCACAAATTGTTGAGTAGATTATTGAAAGTTTCGAATAGTATTCAGTACAATGACAGTACAGTGATTGGTGTGAAGCAGGAAATGAGATTGTACAGCAGAACTAAATAGTGGTGGAGCATTTTCCAATATTCACTCTTTTGGTTCATCACACTTAGAAAAAAATATTATCTGCTCTAGTGCTTATTTCTTTCACATGACACTAAAATCTTGAAGGAGGTAAATAACTGTGGGGTTTGCTTTGTCTAAAACAGACAGCAAGCAGTGCACATCATTAATAATGTTAGCAAAGCTAGAACCTAAATGGATATATAGACAAATGACAGGAAGGGGATTTTTATGTATCTGAGCCTGGGAGCTCATTTCTGCAAGAGGAGCTTGTTCTGGAAGTCTGAGGTATTTCTGTAATCTTGTAACTGACTGAATAGGAAAGTTACATTTGAGGAAAATGATAGGATTAGTCCAGCAGTATGTAAATAACAATTCATAGCATTCTATGGTCTCTCTGAAGTGATTTTTTAATCTCCTCTTATACAATCTTTTAAATGTAAAGAACATATCTAATATGCAATTATACCTTGAACATAAAATATGCAAAAGAACACACATCTAAAAATTGTGCTTTCTAAAGATGTGCCCTGCATTTTTTTCTTAACTTTTACCAAAAGGACACAGAAAGATTTACCCCAAATATGTTATTTTGTGCCGAAGTTCTGACTATTAAGACATAATGCTATTTTCTCAGGAGATATCTTGTATGGTTGTCATTGATATAAAGGCAGATAGCAGTAATACTTAGAAATGGCTGCCTGCCATTCTGCTTAAAAGAAGAACTTGTGTGATTTTTCTAAAGGGCTTAAAAGCCACATTGAATAAACCTCTAAGGCTGGCAGCAACAGTGGAGGAAAGAGAAACCAAGTAGGTTTATTTAAGAGTTTAATCTGCCTAAAATGTGTGTGTCCAATTGTCCATCCCCTTGGAATGAAAAGGCTCAGAAAGCAGGTTCTGAATTCATTCTCAGTTTATCATCAAGATTCTGCACATCCCTTAAAAGCTATTTAAGCTAAGAATAGTAGGAATGAAAGCGAAGTTTGAACTGATTAAAGATGGCAAAGGTTTAGATTTTCCCATGTTGAGTACCTGACTATTCCTCTTTCATGCAGAAATAATCTCAAATATGTGTAAGATGTGATAGAGTGAGCTTGTGATAAGGTAGACATTTGGAGAGAACAAAATCTTGAGATTTCTAGTATTAATATGAGTAAAGAATTAAGTCTCCTTTGCAATATCTATTAATTTTAAGATTTACTGCACTGTCTTTTCCCTTCCCTAGTTCTTCTGGAACAAAAGGAAAATAAATTTTTTTTGTCAGTGATTGTTTTCCCACATTGAACAGTATCTCACTTTGTGAAGTTGTCATATTGAAATTAGAATCTAGGCTGAAAAATATGCAGTGCAAGCAAGCCTGGAAAAAATCTATTTTTATACTTATTCTAATCAGTTAAAGAAGTATGACTTAATCGCTGGTCCATTGATCATAGACAGCCCAGTCCATGAGCAACAAATTCAATGCATGATTTTGCTTGCAAAAATTAATCCCATTTCTGCAAGCAGGGAAACTCTGGAAATGGAAGTAATCAATGGAAAGTCAAAGCTTAGGCTAATCTTCGCTTGGCTGTAAATGCAGGCCACTGTATGAAATGATCCAAAGGCTTTTGTTGCATAGACTAAAAAACTAATGACCTGAAATATGTCTGCTGTTGAAATGTCTAGACATTGCAATATTATTTGAGAATGAGGAATAAAAGTCATAAGCTTAAAAAATTGCTCATGTCACAGGGCACTATTTGACTAAATGCTGGCATTTATTTCTGGTAAATTATTTTTGACCCGTAAGTTCTGGTTCTGGTGGTGTATTGGTGCAGCAGTTTGGTATCTCAGGATGCCCTACATTAACATTCCAGCCCAGAGCACACTTTGAAAGTGCCTCTGCCAGCCCTTCTCCGTGTGCTTTGATTTGCTGACAGAGCAGCTGTCAAGTGGAAAGTGAACACCTTTTGCCTGAAACTACTGAGAGAATGCACTGCAGGAAGAGACCTTGTGCCTTCCAGCTGCTGCTTGCTCTGTGGTCCATGGGACCAGGCTAGGACGACTCAAGTGAAACAACACAAAATAGATGATTTGTAGATATTTGGTTCTCACCCCAAACTGCAATGTCTACAGCTCTGGTTTCCATGGTTGGACTGTACTTTCTCTGATTCCACTTCCACAACTCCAGGTGCACTCCAGGTTTATTCCATGGCTGTCTCCTCCTTGGAATGCACAGTCTCCCAGGAAGGCCATAATGAAAGAACAAGAGGTGTAAATCCCCATGGTTGTGTCTGTGAATTGAATACTTGAGGTTTTGTGTTTCTCTACAGCTTAAGAAATAAAAAAAGCAGAAAGAAAGCTTTAATCAGAACAGATTTGGTTTGGATGAAAATTCAACTTAGTCATAATAAACAGTTTTTCTGGACCTTTTATAGCAATCCATCCAGGTACATGCAAGGTAAATGATACTCAGATACTGTAGTTTCATACTGATTGCTCTCACAATTAAAGGAAGACTAGAACTTGTATAGTGTTTCCTTTAACTGAGTCTTACTAGGAGGACAGTGATTTGAATGAATAATCTGATTTAGGCAGTTCCCTGGCTTTCATAATGGGATATATTTGTTTGCTTGGTTACCCATCTGAGATGACTGCATTTTAGATAATCACTGATGGAAATGTAACCCAGAAAGTGAGTGAGCAGCATGATGCATTTTCAACAGGCCACAAACGTAAAACAGATCTGTGCAAGCAGAAGATTGCAATAGATAGATGTAATTTACCTATTTGCCCACACTTACTGAACACGTTTGCACACCATTTGTATGTGCCACTTTGTTGTTGCTCTTGCATCTTTAGGCTGAAAGAAAGTGGAAATTATGGAAGTGTGTGCTTTGGATCAGTGGGAATGGTGATAATGGATATCCCACATAATGCTGAGAGAAGAAATTGAGAAAGTGCATAGAGAAATCAGCCTCTTGTAGCTGATTAGACATCCATTTATTCTGAAGTCTGCAGCGGCTCAACCAATCTTTATTTTGTAAGGAAAACTTAATTTGTTTATAAAACACGAGAAGTGCAATCTTGAGTATGTGAAATAAGATTCATTAAAACATTGTTTCTGATGAGAGGTGCCAGCTGCTGACTTGACATGGGGCACCAATTTAAGATTAAGCCTGCCTAGAAGTGAAGTCATGCTGTACAATACAGTGACATGGACTGTTTAAATGTCTCACCTCTGTTTGATTGATTATTTAAAAAAAAAAAATCCAAACTTACTAAACACAAGTGCTAATTTTGCTGTTCAAATGGAGTTTCCACTGAGATTAATCAAAAGAGTTGAGGAGAATGGCACAGAGAGAGCAGGTGACAGTTTTCAACTGGTTCTACTCTGTTAAACCTCAGAACACACCAGTGTGGTCAATGCTTGTGACAGTGGCTTTTTTTTCCCTAAGCTCATAGGTCTGAGTGGATCTTCAACCGGCAAAGGAAACTTCCTTTGCTGAAAAGAAGTGCACAAAAAAGCAAAGGAAGAGCAATTTAAAACCAACTTGGAAAAAATACGATTGTCTTAAAGACAAACTCTAAAATTTTAGAGGTATCTTCAGATGTCTATACCTTCTCCATCTGCCCCATTAAAAGTCCATTGATATTTAAATAGTTTAAACCTCGTGTTATTTTCCTCTGAAACTGATTTAATTTATTTAAGTTGTAAGCTGAGATGAAGATATCATTGCTTTCTGCCCAGAAATATTGATCTTGAATAACTGGAGAGGCAGAAGAGCAATTCCCAATGCTTTCATGAGGGCTGGCTGGTTATAGTACTAGATCAAAAATGGGGTGTATATTCCTTATAAAGTTCTTGAACTGTAGCTAATTCAGGTGTGTACAGTTGGACTGTGTCACGCACTGGGACTCAGTGGTTGCTCATTGGCAATGTCTGGATAGTTTATGTCCACATTCCATTTCGGGAAGCAGTGAAAACTGAAGGTGGTAAAAGCTGGAGCTGAACACAGCCATCACAGTTTGGGTGCCTGAATCTTTGTGATCTACTTCTCTTCTGTTCATCTCTTTTTCTTGTTTAAAAGCATGTAATTATCCACTCTCCTCGTTGACTTGTGATGCCTAGTTTTCCTTTTAGTCTGTACACCATGGTAGGGAGAGATTTCTGCTAAAAACACATCTCTCTAGTCATTAGAAACCCTCCTGCCATATAGCAGCTCTTTAGTGTTTTAACTGCAATAGTACTTCTGCCTTATGGGTCTTTGTATTGATTTTCCTTGTGGGAAATTTAACCCCATCATTCAAGAGTAAATAGTGGAATCAGCTTACAGAGTGAAAGAACAACTTTTTTGACGCTAGAAAGGGCAGCATATGTTGTGGCTGGCATCCTGCTAGTTTTATTGATGGAGTTTTGGGGAGCTGTTATGTGCAGACATCAGGGCCAGCAAACCCAGTGGCTTTGCAAGTGCAGCTGATGTGCTTTGCATTCACTGAGTGACCTGCAGAACAGACAGTGCCTTGGGAGAGCTGCCTCTGGGGCAGGGGGCTCCCTGCTCCTGGGAAACAGGCTTTGGTTACAACCCCATGGGTCTGCGCAGAGGTACATGTTCGTCTTTACTCTTATCTAGGATGCAAACTTCTGATGTGTAATTTTGAACCTGTTCTTGCTGTCTTACTATCATTACATGGCTAATTCAGCCCCACAAGTCAGATTCAGGACAGGGAGGTCCTGAAATTCTTAGGGCAGCAAAATCCCACTGATTATGGTAGAGCTGCACTTTTCTGGCCCTTCATAGAATTATGTTGGTTTGGTTCTTATTTATTGGAAATTATCTATATATAAACTTTCAACTTTTAAATATTTTGCTTTTTTGTATTGCAGCAGAACATTTAACAGATGTCATTTCTTCTTCACAGCAGTGTGGCAACAAACATATGCCATCGTTTCCTAGTAAAAGGATATTAATATATTTTTATATGTGTGGCATTAGATGGAGTGGTTTTGTTTTAACAAAAGCACACTTCAGTTTTGCCTTAAACTCTTATCTGACTTTAAAGCCTGAATTTACCCATCATTCAAGTCATCATGGAAGAGATTTTACCTAGGATTTGAGTCCTTTGGGCTTTATAAAAATAGGATTATAGAACATCTGGCTGCACAGTAGGAATATTTCACTGTGAAGTACAAAAATAAAACTACAAAAGATAAAGAGAAAAAACATTCCTGGCAAGAAATTAACCTTTCTTTATGTTTCATGTATCCATCAAGCCCTAGCCTCTTACAGATGGAAGGCAAGGAGACAACAAAAGAAAAATGGAGAGAATTAAAGAGCCTCATCATATCATTAATACTTTGGCAGTTTTGACAGCCATGAGTAGCAATGAAAAACACTGCTGCTTCAAAGCCTGAAATAAAGAGGGAGCTTGGGAGCTTCTCCAAGTCAGGCCCTCAGTTCAAATTCACAGAAAGTGAACATTCCACACCCTTACTTGATGATGATACACTTAAGAGCAGAAAATTAAAAAGATGAAAGGTGTTACAAAATGTGTTCATGGAGAATATGTTTTTTAAAGTCTATGACTTCATGAACTGAGGTTTTTAAAATAAAATATTATATACATATATATATTTA
>VWYP01019660.1:418197-541096 GCA_013400435.1 Pycnonotus jocosus
AAGGAAGCGTATCCTGGGGCTGAACAAATGTTTTTACTCTCTTATTTTTGTCCTTTGGTAAGTATAAAGATATTGCAAAAATCTGAGGCTTTCTGTATTTTCATTAACATCATGTCAATACAAGAGTAACTTATCATTACACTTGTTGATTGCATAAAATAATAGCTATTTTGGGGATATTACTTATATTAATTATGTGGCAATGGGGCAAAGTACTACGAAAGTAATTTAAAAAATAATTTCTTAATTCCAAGATAAAAAGCAGTATCTAGGTGTACTAGTTGCACAAAAACATATCTAGATAATGTATTTCATGATTAAAAAGGTATTTTGTAAAAAGGTATTCAGAATGCCTTGCTTGTTTTAAGCAAGCCACCATTACTCCTAAAGTAGATAGGATATTTTGAAATTACAAGGAATTTTATATTACTTCTTCCAAATAATTTTATGCCTTTACAATATATTAAAGATTTCCTAAGGAAAACTGAATAATTTCTAATAGGTGTAAACCTTTTTAGCAAATTTCCTTGCTCTGTTTTAATTTTACATAATGGTTCATCCACACTACTTAAAGGGCAAATCAAAAACTGCTGTTGTGATTTAAAATTCTTTTCAATTGCAGTTGGAAAGGTAGATTTTTCTTTAATACTAAAAGATGGCAATTATCTTGAAATGAGGTTCAGACAGAATCTTGCTGATGATTACAGAGATCACGCTGCATTTTAATGCAAGAATAAAGTAAGCATATTAGAACTTTTGGATTTTTCTACTTATGTCTTAAAAATACTAAATCTTTGGGGTTTTTTTAAGATGGGCAGTTTTAATTTTTAAGATTTTTCTTGTTAGAGGCAGTCGAAGTCTTAAATATTTATTGTACACATCAACCTGGATATGTGTGAGATACATATCACACCAGAAGGGTTTGTCATACATCAACACAGTGATAAAACAAAAATGCTGGGGTTTCCTTATTCACTCTATAGTATTTATTTTCTACACTGAATATCAATATAGTCTTACCTGTTCTAACACCAAGGACTTGTCTGCCAGGGAGGGCTCTGTGGAATAGGTGAGAGCACAGCCATTTCCCAGCTGAATGCTCTTGTACCTGCTGAGCTGCTCTGTGTGAAGGGGATTTACTGTACACAGGGATTTTCATGCAGGTTGTTAATTTTCAGTGCATGAAAAATTATTCATTCTCCATTAGCTGTTCATTACCTAATAAAGTCATACTCAGGACTGTTTTTAACTATTTATATTACAGCAGCTCACAGAATTATCCAAATTAATCAGATAACAGTGTAAGATTGTAGTAAAATACAACCCTTACTCATAATCCCATAGAAGGTAAATGAGTTGTAAATACAGACAGAGACACCAAATGAATTGTTCACAGGTGCATTGGAAGCATATGGATCGCACAGTAATAAGATTTTGGGTTCCTGTAATACAGGAATGCAGTGCTGTGGGCAGGCTGCTCTTTGCCCTCTGTGCAGACAGCACAGCCTTGGCTTGTGCTGTGTGCCCACAGTTCTTTCCACAGCCTTGTGAAAGCATCTGTCTGCATTTCTCTGTCTCTCCTTCTACCCTCATGACCTATGAACCAATGGGCCAATTGCTGGGACAAGAAGCAAAAGAAGTGGAGCACTTTGGGATAAGTTAGTTCTCCAGATGGGTAAAAGATATACTCAGTGACACGAAATGAAAAGCTGTGGAAGGAATTTCTACCGAAAAGACAGGCTTCTGTGTCATAAGATTTGTGCCCTGCCTTATGGGAGAGATCAATCAGCAGTTGCACCTTACCAGGCAGATAAACCCTGAAGACACCAATCTGCAGAAAACTAGTCTGCCCTAACTGAAATGCTCAAACCTCACTTCTAAGCAAACTGTACCTGTGTATTATGGGATTCTTATTTCAGCCAGATCCTTCTGCAGTACCTGAAAGGAAGCCTGGGCAAAGATGTATTTCAGATGATGCAGGCCCAACTCTCCCTTATTCTGGGAAAGTGATCAGGGCACTAGCTGTATCATAATGTTACATGTAAGGAGAAGTCGAAATTTCATCCTTTGGACTTCATGAGAACTCCAAGAAGAGAAACATGGAAACATGTAGAGTGCAACAAAAAGAAAAAGGGCATATGAACATACCTTAAAAAAATTACTCAAAAGCCAGGTAACCCACCCAAAGTAACCTGTTCTGCAGCGCCTGTTTTTAGAAAATATATAGCCTTCTAGAACAGAGCCACTGTTTCATGTTCCTACAGAGAGAAAAGATTCCAGTGATGAGGATATATTAAACATTGCTCACTTCTGTGCAGGGACAAACTCTCAGCACCATGCTGAAGTGCACTGGAGTCGAATGAACATTTTCCAGGAAAGTATCTGTCACATAATTTGGAGACCTATAAATTGGAACAACTCAGTAAAGTAACCAAGGAGTCTCTTAATGCCCAACTTGTGTTCTTGTATTCATTTTTTCCAGTTTCTGTCTTAATCTAGTTAAGTGAATGTCTCAAAGAACTATTTTACTCACTAACAGAAGTAATATTAATAGGGAAAATGTATGTGACTAAACAGGTAATAAAAACATGGACTCTAGAGAAACTTCTTCCAGACAACCATCTAAATTATCATTAACACTTCCACCACTTCTGTTTTAAGTATTTGTCAAGAAAGATTTCATCATCATATAATTGTGTTCAAATTATTTATTTTTATCCTCTGCTGTTATTTGCAATTAAATTCTAAAGAGAACAGACGTTACTGTTCAAGGGCTGAATGCTAATCTTGTACTTAAAAGGGCTTTTTTTCCTTGGCAATTTGAGTAAGCTCAGCCAGACATAGGATGCTGTAAAATTTCCAGAGCATCTACTCTATGCCATAGTTTTTTATATAACTCTGATTTTATGGGTTTTAAACTTAGAAATTATGTGGTTTACATCAAAGAAATTGCACAGTTCAGGGGATACAGAATGCTAGAAAGAACCTGCTACAAAAAATACATGTTTCAGTACTGATACCACAAGTTTGCTAAATTTGGGGGAAAGATGTGTTTATATTTCAGATTGATATGTCAGTCTCTTGTATTGTTCTTTCTAATCTCTTAATCTAAACTTTTAGTAGTCATAGCAGTGCACCATTTCCAGCCTGGCTGCAATAGGCATCGCATCAGGGTTTATGTGCCTTCCACAGTCAGGTCAGAATCAGTTTATGAATGTATTATTTCAGCCTTCTCTTTTGTCTCCTGTAGAGGCACTCTGCTATTATAACTTTGGCCATCTATAATTATGTAGGCTGCTGTTTCTAGTTCAGTTGAAGAATGATTAACAGGTATTCTAGAAGTGCCCAAAAAGAAGATCCAATCTTTCCTGCAACCTCTTTATAGTTCCAGATTTTCGTCCAACATGAACCTGAGTGAAAAATTTTAAGAGTCATTAAGTTGCTGCAAAGAAAGAATTTTCGTGATCCCTCTGTTTCTAACCAACTTAGCTCAGCTAATTTTAGAAGCATTCTGTGGTATTTATGTCTGTCTGTTTCTTGAGGCTTTGGCTCTGCAGGGAGTTACTCAATAATAACAATTTCTGAATACTGATTGCAATCTAAACATTTTGGTTAACTTAGGACATCTCTGAAAGAGATCAGGCTATAGGTATCATTTAGGGAAGAGGAGGAGACAGTGGTACCATCTTTTATTCTCTGCAGAAGAAAAACAATAGCCTTGTAGCTCAGAAGACAGAAATTTTTCAGAACATTAGGACTCCAGCATCTAATTCCATGACTGTTTAAGTGTTTTGTACAAAAAACAAGTGCCTCCGGAGAACAGCTGGAGGGGAAAAAAGTTAATTCCTCTGTATTATCCTAACATGATGTTTGAGCTTGTGCCTAAACTCTGTCCCAAGTCAGGAAAGAAGGGATTTTTCAGATGGGTTTTCTCCATCAAGCATGATTGACGTGAGTACCAGCTTAAAAAACTAATGCATCCAATATTATGAAAGGCACCTCAGCTGTCGTGGGAAGCTAAAAAAGCTGGCCTGAGGAGCCCCACTCTGCCCCATAAGCAGTGCAAAGACATTTTGCACCGTTGCCAGAGATGTGTTTTCGGTTCTCTGGACTGATCAGTACCGAGACAATCCCAGCACAAGTGGAACGCTCTGCAGGCTGCATTAGTTGCTCTGAGCTTCCTTTTGTTCCTCGAAGTGCAGCCTGTCAGGGCTGCTGGCTGCCTGTGGGACACTGAGAGCTGATGGCATGTTCACAGCTCGGAGCTGTGCAGACCTTCTGCTGTGCCTGCTCAGCCCAGCTGCAGGGCAGCGCTCTGTTTAGAAGGGGCGCATGAGTTTTCATGCTGAAACTCAGCTGGTGTTTCTCCTTGCTACAAATATTTATTGTTACTAATGTTGCCAATACTTATTTTGGATATTTTTGTTTAATTCATGTACGTAACTGTAAGTTGCTAATGTAGAAATGGAAGCTGATAAAGCCCTCAGATGAACGTGTTTAGGTTGCAAGCAAACTTTTTTTCATTCTGAGGAGGTGAGAGATGCAGTAATCCTGTTGTTTCAGAAGTGATGCCAGATCCCTAGATAATGTCTGCCCACAAGAAATGTGAGATACATCTGAGCAGGATAACAACAAAGTGCAGCAAAGATAAAGAACTGACGTTGTCTGAAAGGCATATCCAGTATAATTTTCTAAAAGACTAGATAACATTAGCTTCAAGCCAAACAAAAAAGATAGCAATCTTTTCTAAAAGAGGTGACCATGTGTTTAACAGCTGATCAATTTGCTACCATACAAAGAATTAGTAGGAGGAAATTAGGAAAAGTAGAGGAGCTTTGTGGGCTATTCCATGTTTTGTGTGTGTGCCTTTCTAATTTAGATCTCCATTTTATATTACAATTTATTTCCAATTTTTTGCTCTTTACTGCACTGTTACCTTTATTTCAATATCATTAATTCATTTTGATCTTGAGCACAGTTGGTTGCAAACTGCTGTCTCTGTTACAAATTGATTTGTCCTTTACAGAAAGGGAGACAGACAGAAATGTCAGACTTGTTTCACAACGAGAATGTTGAATGTAAGACTTGGCTCCAATACAGTGTCCACCCAGTGGTTCTATGAATAAGTGTTTATAGATTGTACTGAGCTTTCTAGCCAACTCCTAGTGTCTCCTATAATTGCTACTGTAGGAAACAAAAATGTTCTTCTGAAAAACCAAACTCTTCATTTAAGCTGTGCAGAGCTATTATTCTGCTTTATGTGTAGTTTGCTAAAGGACAATAAACTTACATATTTAAAGAATACAGAAATACAAGATTGACTCACCACAGATTTTCTTTCAGCTTCAGTGATGGTTGACAGTATGGCTCTGCTTACTTGACTTCTTTAAGGGCCTTTTTGGTATTTTGATAGGGGTTGAAAGAAGTAGTCCTTGTACTAACTTTGGTATTTTGTGAGTGTCTTCTCTTAATTGTTGGTTCTACTCCAAAACCTTCTGTCATTGTGTCTACATACATTTTTCCATTGTATTTCCTGATGTTTAAAAAGAGAAGATTAATTCAGAAGAAATGGGGAAAAAATAATCTGATAAAAATCCTCACTATATTGACAAAAATAATGATTTTCAGGAGGCAGAGTAGCCAGGAACAGCTATAAAAGGTCTCTCCAAAGGGCAGTGGAAGAATGTGTAGAAGTACATACTTGTGTCTGGCATATGGGATCACACAAGTGATGGATTATGGGGGTTTTGTTGCTATTTCCATTAAGAAAATGCACATGAATGGGTCCATATAGCTTTAGCTTGATTGATATTGGTGATAGCTCTTTGAATGTATTAATATGGGCCATATGCTAAACCTATCACTAGCTCAAAGTCATAATCTCTAAGTAAAACAGTTACTAAGTGGTACAGTGACAAGAGTAATTAAAAACTCTGAGATACATGTTGTGGAAACTGTCATTGTTCTACAGTGCCGCTCTGCTTTTTAAATAAAATGGGTCCTATCTAAACACACAAAACGCTACACAGTAAAAAAAGGGGGGAAATAAGGAAAAAATTGTATACCACCTGCTGATGTGTGAATTGGATAGCATTGCAGGAAATGACATGTGTTAAATTACTCTGATGATAGAAGGAAGAAAAGTTAGAAAGTAAATGATTTATTTCAAAACACTGAATTAGAACATAGCATGTGTTCAATGTGAAACACAAAAGCTGAATTCAATATAGTATTGGCCACTGACACTTAAAGTTTGAACAAATGCAATGGTTCTAAAATTTAGGCATGAAGTAATAGAAGATATTGCTACAATGTGTGCAAAGAATCAAAGATTATACTTTATTATATTTATATCCCTTGTCTGAAAACCTTTCAGCCTTAAAGCCCATTTGTATAGAAGCATGTGTGCAATAATATGTGTGCTTGTGCATAGAAATACAATCAGAGTTTTGAAAAGCTTCATGGACAATCACTTGTGGCTTTATATGCAAATGTCAGATACAGACTGCTGTACTCGGGAAGGTAACTTTTTTAACTTTACCCTTTGTATGTGCTATTCAGCATAAAAAAATGGAAGGAGAATTCCAGAAGCTGATGTACTCATTCATGTAATGCGACTCTCTCTATATTTATGATCCTTTAATTGAGACATATTGCTGTGTATCCAAAATGTCAAACTGCTATTTTATATCAGAAATATTAATCGCAACGCTTGGCAGTTTCTGATATCACAGCACTAAAGGAGGCAGCCTTGGTCATAGGAAAATGTCTTTCCAAAAGGCTGTTTTGCTAAGAATTTGTCAATGTGAAATTTTAGAGGGAGTGGGGGTGGTTGGATGACACAGGACAAAAACAGAAGTTTAAATCTGGATTTGTTCAGGAAGAATCCATTTAGTGTCCAGAAAGTTCCAAGTGTTCTTTCAAGAATGAGAAAAGATTTGGCTTAAAGACTGCTTTAACTTGGATCTGAACTGACAGCTGGAACTGATAAGAAATTAATACCAAACCTCGTAATAATGGAAAAAAAATATAATCTGTATAAAGAATTCGTGAAAAAGAAAATTTAAATGGAAAGGTAGAGTTATCAGGAGAAAAGATATAGTTGATATGGCTACAAAAATAGGTCAATTAGGAAAAGGTTACATCCTAGCTGTAGCTTTGCCTGTTAGTCAACAGGAGTGGCAAGAACACCAATAAAGTATTAAGACTGCAGTGTGCTTTTACTATTTATTTTCTGTCCTGGGAAGGATGCAGGACAATATAATAACATTAACTATCATTTAGGTCTAAACAATTTATACAACATCCATGGTTCTGCTATTTGAATGCTCTCTCTAGTTCAGAAGCTCAAATTTATGTGCTGTGACAAATCAAGAAAGGTGCTGAAAAGAAAGATAAGATGGTTTTAGTGTTTCCTGTCCACAAGAAAGACTCTTTATTCTGTGTAGTTATCTCATCCGGGAAGTAAAATCATAGCAAGAATCATCAGTTGGAAACTGAAACATCATAAATTCTAATGAGAAATCAAACAGAAGGTGAACAGTGGTGCTGATTAACCTTGAATGAACCTAAAGGAGTGCAGAGGTTTTCCAGTTCTCGACAAGCTGCAGTCAGGACTAGGTGCCTTTTTGGAAGGTCACACACAAGATTTTAAGCTCAATACTGGAGCAACTAATGACCTGTGGTATACAAGGTCTTACAAATGCCTCTGACTTAAAACGTTGCAATTTGTTGATTTTGGAGAGGAGGAAATGAAGTTGAAAATCTGTTTTGGTCCCTATAGGACAGTGGGCAAAAGCCAAGATGTTTCTCTGCTGAAGGGAGGCAGCAGGTGAGGCTGGCACAGGGGGCTGAGGATGGCAGCTGAGGGGCAGGGCCGTGCCCAGCTGGCACTGCAAGGACAGTAAGCAGCTGGCTTTTCCAAGGGTGTTCTTCAGAAGCTTCTCTCTTAGTGGCTGTTCCTCAGGGCTGTTTCTGCTCTCCTCTGGCTGTGGTTCTGAGCATACTGAGAGCACTGCTGCATAGTCACAGTTGTGGAAAACTTTAAAACAAACATCTGCCAGCAACACATCATTTCCTGTGGTTGTCCTAGCCATGAATTTTTCACATTGCTCTGCCTTCCCTCATGCCCATTGCTATGCTCTGGTAATCCTTCTTCCCTCCCCCCTTATTCACTGGTCCAGGTTAATGTAGAGACCAGCTTGCACTGCTCATCACTGAGTTTTTTTATTTTTTTTTTCCCTAAACTGTATGGAAAGATTAGGTCAAGTTGCTCCTCTTGTGCTGGCTAGTTGTGCTCAGTATGTGACATTCCTCTACAGTTGTTCTGATTATGCCACGTCCTACTTCATTCCTTAGACTCTGCAGAGCCAGATTTGCAATAGTCTCCTTTTCCTCTGCCTTGTTTGACTCAGACAAGCAGATCTGCCCATCTTTCAAATCGTAAGTATTGACATATCTAAAGCAGTAGGAATTGGGCTCTTTACTGCTGTCAGCAGCTCAGATCATCCAGCACTGTTGTGAGCAATGAGAAAATGAGGAAACCACAGAAATACAGCTGTGTCCCAAGTATCTCTTGTTTACCACCATGTATAAACATCCACGGTTTTCTATTTAGATATGCTGTCTCTCTCTGTCTCTCTCTTCCAGTATTCTGGTGATTTCTACAGCAGATCACATGAAAGGACTTTAAATTGTTCAACTAAAACTAATATTTGAGTTCAAACACATGAAATGATCCAGAGTGATGATTATTTTTGACAAATCAATAAATATACAAATGTATTTTTCAGGGTTTTGGTTTGGTTTTTTTAACTCAAAATTAAATTTTTTTTAGGCATTTGCACAAAAAGGTTTCAAAACAAAAAGGAATCTCTGACTGGATTCTAGTTCATCTGGCAAAGTGGCAGAGAAGCTACTCTCCATCCCATTGAGCTGAATGATTTCATGCTTAACCCACAAAATAGAAGGAAAATATAGGCCAAGAATCTGGGAAATTGTATTTACAGAGACACTGGGAAAAAAAATTTGGGATGGGTAGGGCCAGGAGGGTTTGGTTTAGTTGGTTTTTTCCTTCTCCTTTGGAGCTTGTGTCTAGAAAGGAAAGATGGATTCAGAGAATGGTGTCAGGGGGAATGCATAGACCTCTGAAGTATGGTACTCATAGCATGACAGAGTGTAAAGGCTGCTCAATAAACAGAAGAATTTGGGAAACACCTAAAGAAATAACCAATTGAGCAGCAGGTATACCAAAACAGTAACAACACTGCTGTCCCTGGGAGATGGAAAAGCAAACTGTAATTTTGACACCACAAAAAAATTAATGAAATATTGACTCCAGAAACAGGTGGGATTTTGCAGCTGGTTGGGGTTTTGTGGGGTGAGGAGAGGAGGAGATGGAGTGCTGGTACAGAAACTATTAGACATTTGTGAATCATTCACAGGATAATGTGAGTACCCCATTTTACTGAAGGTTTGAAAAAGCTGTTGCATGTAGAGGCTTTTATTGAAAAGGTTACAAAGTTGTTGCATGCTACTATATATCCTTATCTTCTTTTGTAACTGGCAGAACACATAGGGTCCTGCATGACAATACTCAGCTCAGGAGGGGGCCTGTGCATCTTAATTTTCTTCAGTGCAGTAATGATCCAGTCTGAGATAGAAATTCGTGTTTAGCAATTCTGATTTAATTTACAACTCAGCTAGAATATAATTATTTTCTGATTATACTTAGAATTTTTTGACACAAGATTGGTTTTGAAGTTTGTAGGATAAAGAAATACTCAAAACTTTTTGTAGTCAACATTTATTTCTAGTGAACTGATTTTTCTGCTAATACAGAGTAGATGATGATTTTTTTTTTATTTACCTAAACGTCAAAATTAATTTCAAGCTGAAGGTAGGTAAGAACTAATTACAAATTTTAAACCCTAATGCCCACCCAACAGTTTTGTTAATTTGTACTGATGACTGAAAGATTTTCAAATTAGCTAGTAAATATTATTAGAAACAACACAAAATTATCATAAAAGGTCACTGCTTTCATTGCCAAAGATTGCATAGGATTTGGATATTTATTATAAAGCTAATGTATTAGCAAACATAGAAAATAAAGACTTATGAGACATCAGTTTAGCACCATGCTGCTGCAAGCAGTTCTTATATTCCTGTACCTCTACTAGTGCATATTTTGGATGGTTTTTTCTCTTGTGTAGTTGCCAGGAATATCCCTGAGGGAAAACATACAGGAAATGTGGAAGACCAAGGATGCCTCCTGTGTGTTGGCAGCTCTCACCTCTCTCCTTGTCCAGGCATTTTACCGTCTGTGTCAGGACTCCAAAGGTCCACTCTATCATGGAACTTCTCTCTCTTAATCACCATTAATTTCATGTATTTAATATAATGCATTTCTTTTTTTCCTTTGTACATCTCATTAGATCTGTGATAGTATTATCAAGGCCATGGGCCTTGTCCTTTCAAAACATCTGTACAAATTCAAAGCAGATGCAGTATGTATATCTGGTTCTTGGCAGAAACCCTCATGTATCCCTGAGCAGCACATTTATCTGCTACCTAGGAGGCATCAGACAAAATATTACAACTCTAACACTGGTTTCTCAGGAGTCAAAGGTACAAGCACAGGCTTATTATCTTATAAAAAAACTGCATCTGGTCTTGCATACTGTGCATCAGGATGGCTCAGAAATCTCCATTAGAGGAGTGAAGAACAGATGATTTTCAGAGACAGACCCTTCTGTTCCTCTTCAAGGCATGATTCCCCTTCCCACACTCTTCTGGCTCTTCTGGCTTAGTTGTGCCTCTGGTGCCAGGGGTACAAGTCCCACACCAAAAAGTTCCTATACCGACTCAGGAGCCGGTGATGCTTCTGCAGAATCGTGCACCCTCCCTGTCTCATGACTGTCACAGCTGTTCTGAGGGCATCCAGTACAACAAGAGCAGCAAGCTTCCTGTTGTACTTACAAGTGAACTGTTTTTGACAGCTATCACTGACAAAAAAAAAAAAAAAAAAAGAGATGGAGAGTGCTATAATGTAGCTCTACAATTTTTTTTTTTCTTCTTAAATGGGTGCAGTTTCTGTATTTGCTGACAGAAGAACCACAGTGTGCAGAACAAGAGGCAGCAACGTCACTCGCCAGGAGCTTGTTCACCTCAATGCCTCCAACATGGCAAGGCTGCCTGACCTGTAAGGGCTGAAGAGATGGTGAAGCCTCTAAAGCTGTTGTTAGGTTTGGTGGAGAGGTGCTCCTTTCAAATTAACCTTCATACCTTTATACATTTCAAAATAACAATGCTAGAATATGTGTGTGAATACTTACTCCAGAATTAGGGCCCAGTTAATGTATAGTAACTTGTAATTTCTGCAGGAGGCATTGACTGCATGGACAGAGCTTGAGGGTTTGTCACGATAAAGCTTTTCTTTGAGCAGGGAAAAGAGCACAATGGTCTGAGGTGGTGCTTCTTGTGTGGCAGCATCTGTGCTAGCTGAGGCACAGGTCTCCTGTGGTTTGGGTCACTGCAGAAATTGTAATTTTGCCTGTGCAGAGGTGAGGAGCCGGGGTTCAGGGACCCTGTGAGGGGTGAGGGGCTGCCCCAGCCAGTTCCTGCTGTGGGGCACGGCCGAGCCCCTCAGAGAAGCTGCTCTGTGGGCTGTGTGTAAGAGCAAACAGAGCAGCAGCTGTGAGGGGAAAAGTGTGAGGAACAGCCCTGGCAGCACCCAACAGAGAAAAATAGCTGTGAGAAAGGTATTTTAGTCTTTGTTTCTCACCATCAAACTCTTCTAATTAGCAATAAATTAATTTTCCCCGTGTCAAGTCTATTTGTGCCTTTGATGGCAATTGGTGAGTGATCTCCCTGGCTTTACCTCATATCATGAGCTTTTCAGTCTCATTCCTACCCTGTTGAGGGGGCAGTGAGAGAGTGGCACTGGGTGACTGGTGGCCAGCTGGGTCACCCACCACAGCTGCCTTGATGTAGGGCTCTAAAATGTTGTGATGTTGCATCAAAATACATCCACGGTTTCTGCTCACAGCACAAAGAGTGTTTGGGGTTTATAACTTCATTAAAAGTAACACAAGAGTGCAACTGAGAAGCCCTTGTGCCACAGAGCAACCCTGGGGTGTGGGAGCACGGCAGGGCCGCCACCAGGCCGGGGCAGTGCAGGGTGCACAGGGCCGGGATCTGTCACAGTGCCCGCAGCCCGGGATCTGTCACAGCACTCGTAGGATCTGTCACAGTGTCTGCACCCCCGGGATCTGTCACAGTGCCCGCAGCCCGGGATCTGTCACACTGCCCTCAGGCCCGGGATCTGTCGCACTGCCCTCAGGCCCGGGATCTGTCGCACTGCCCTCAGGCCCGGGATCTGTCACACTGCCCTCAGGCCATGCGGGAGTTGCTGTGCTTGGGGCTGGGGCTGCCCTGTGAGAGCTCAGAGCACAGAGTGTGTGTGTGCGAGCAGCACCGTCAGACAGGCGGTAAAGGCAGAGCTCGCCTTTGTCTGGCGGTTGAAATGGAGTCAGGGACTCCCAGAGATAAAAGCAACAGCTTTTGCATCTGACAAGCCACACTTAACTCGCACTAACAACATATCTTTGTGAATTGGTGCTGAGGGAGGCTTGTGAGATGTGATAATGGTTTCCTCCAGCCCTCTTCCATTCTTGGTCCAACTGAGTGCATTTGTCACCCTCCAGTGCAATACCTCCTTGAAGAAACTCTGAGGTGACTTTAATCACAAGGATGAAATTCACCCTTGTGCAACACCAAGTGGAATTTGAGACCTTTCTTCACAGAGATGAACTTAACCCTGGAGGAATAACAACTTCACAGATGATGCCAAACTTCTTTGATTTTTTTTCAGACCACACAGTTTTTCTAGGGAAGCAGCATGGTTAGAAATGATGGAATGAAAACAGCAACCTATGGGCATGGCTATTGCATTAGAAAATAGTTAATAGTGTTACTATTTATATGAAATACAACTTCCTGATGACTCAATAACATATCCCCATAGCTAATTAATAAATATTTTGAAGATTATTACGATGTTGTCACTTACAGGCTTCTAACAGCTCCCTAGGGATAGGACAGCTAGTTAGATCAGCAGATCTTCCTCAATTAGGCCCCAATTTCACATCAGTATTAAAGCTTCTGTGTTGTAGATATTAAATATTAATTTTGATCCATGTAAGGGGTGAACGTCTAGTCTGCCTGTGCTTCCTGTTGATTTGCAAGGAAAAATTGTAAGGATTAGAGAGAAATCTTACAGAAATACTTACGTGCACCATTCCCCCAAGCATCTCAAATGTCTTAATTTGTTTCCTTGATAGAGAAACTTGATTAAAATTTTCAGTATAGAACTTTGAGTCATATAAAAAAGAGGATTTATTAAGTATGTCTTTACATATTTTATTGAAATTAAAGGGCAGAAAATAATATCACCAGATTTGAATGTATTACTCTTCTAAAATAATGATAATTTTCAAAAAAGGAGTGGAGTAGTAAGATACATGGTGAAATACCTTTTATTTTGGTAATGCAAGCCTTTTCCTGTTCCTCTATTTGAAATGGTTGAATTAGATTACTAATGTCTCTCAAAGGATACTTAAACTAATCAGGAAAGAGCTTCTTGCCTCCCAAAAGGACCTGATAGGGTTGTCCTGTCTGCCATGTATTATTTGCATTAGCAAAGAGAGCTTCTAGTACTACTTAATGAGAAAGGATAATGGAATCATATATATTAATGGACAAAGCCTGAGTAAGAGCTGATGCCCCCTGAAACAAGTCCTGAGTATGTCCTTTGGGAAGCATTTCCTTCACAGATGTTTTTATTAAATGTATGTGGAAAATGTACCAGGAAATACCACTTCCAGCATTAACAGCTTCATGTGCACTTGTCGTGTAGTAAAGGCAAAATCCTCAGACCCATGGCATCCATAGCCTACAGCTTGTACCAGTTTCATTAAAGGCTTGATTGGATCTCCTTGTATATCATAAATCATGGCATTCCACTTGGTTACAGCAACATGAGTTTTAATAGGTTTCTTTAACTAAAACAAGTTGCTAAGCCATACCCAATCCAATTTACTAGTGAACGCACCGCTCCTCCTTAGAGTTCCTAATGGTTAATTTAAGAAAAAAGGAGTTGTATTTGTAACTCTAATTTGCTTTGTTTCAGCTTCTGGCAACTAGATCTAGTTATCTCTCTTTGTAACAATTATTTTCTCAGTTATGGTCACCAATCTTCTTTTGCGTTCAGTTAACAGGTAAAGCTCTTGGAATAGTGGAGGCCTAAAAACATTCCCTTCAGTCCTCAAAACATTTTTCTTGTTCTCTTTTGTAATAATTGATAAGTTAGGGGTTCTTAACAATTTATTGATTCCTCATCTTAAAGGGAAAAAAAAATCTAATTCTCTAATATATGTGAGAATGCCCCTGTGCAGAAAGTACTCTGATGACAAATATAGTTGTGAGGTTTGTCTAAAACCATACTGCTGCTCTCACTTGGTGATTTGCAGTAGCTGCCAAGATTTCCTTTTCAGTTTGTCCTTCGGCCCTTCAGGAATGAGGGCTGGGTGAAATAGGGCACACCTTTTTTTTCTGCCAAGCTTTGTTTCCCAGTCCAACATGTGACAGTTCATTTTCACTGCCTTGCAAATGTCACATGCATCTGTTTCTTTGTGTAGCAAATCTCAAGATTTACATAAGTAAATAGCTTTCAGCACTCTTGACGCCACAACAATGAACAAACGTGTTTGAAGTTGTTGAACTAAAAATTATATTTGACTGCCTGCTGTGAATAAAGATTTAAGACTGAAAATTTATTAATGATTTCAGTGCAGCATCTTCATACCAAGATGATTAGGATGACAGGTTAACCGTGTATACTTAAGTTTTGGTCCCTTATTTTCAATATGAACTCCTCCTGAAGGAGTTTGAACCACACTGCAGTGCCTCCATTCATTCATCTGCAGAAGAGCCAAGTGTCCTGTGAGCAGGAAATTGTGAGATATCCCAGACTCCTCCAATGGTTTGTTTACATAAAGGGATTACTAAAGACACTTGGTTCTTACTCAAAACCTGTTGTGATTTTATTTGGGAGTGTAAGTACATCTTCATATTTGTATGTGGAGAAAAAGATTCTAGAAACTATACATGTAAAAATACAGCATCACTACTGTTAAAGTTTTCTTTACTAGGGGAAATACCAACTGCTAATCTGACCATAGCATAAGTCTGTTTTCCCCCTGCCTTTCCAGCATCTATCTGTTGCTTTTTTATCTGTTCCTGACACAGTTCATTTAAGAGATAATACCTTTAATGGTGCTCAGGAGGCACCTGTCACATATGGGACACTACAAGGTGTAACACGATGATGAGAATTAGCCTCAGAACCGAACTGATGTGATAGTAAATGTGAAGCCTGTAGATCCTTCCTTCCTCTAAAATCTGTCAGTTATCTTTACATAGAAGAGCTGGACTGCAAAAAAAGCATAAAAATGGAAATAAATGCCTGGCTATTAAAAAGAATAGCTGTCAATTATCCAAATTATTTCAAGGAAATGGGAAAAAAATAAATAAAACCCATTTACAAGTCCACTTTAGCAAGACTCTAATTTAGACTCATGATTCTTTTATCAGTGCCATATGTATGTAAACATATGCAAATTTGACCCATATTATGATTTTGCTGGTAATTATTTTCAGTTATTATTTAATTATACATAGTCCTTTACTTAAGCACTTTGTAAAAATAAGATCTTGGGAAAAAATGGAAAGGTTTCTAAAGGAATAAATATTGTTCTGTGAGTTCAGCCTTTAACGTAATGTGCAAACCATTGGATTAAAAGCAGTGGATATCACAGGTCAACTGCACTCACTAATCACTGCCTCAGCCAAAGAGATTGACTTTGTTGCTAGCTGGCTGCAGTAAGAATAGTAAATCACTTCATAGTCTTTATATTTATTCAGTTCACAGCTTGATCACTACTGTTTCACCTTTCCTCTCAAAAGCAGTAATGTTCTTTGCTTTGTCCAGGAAATAGAAATTGTTCATGGAATTTCCTCGCTATTTGTCTTAAGTGAATGAGCAATACAGCTTATGCCCACTGGTTCCTGAAATGAAGCACTGTCATAGCATGAATATTTTTATTGAAAATTGGGAGGTGGGGACTTTTGCTTGGGTTTTTTTTAGGGAGCCTCTGACAGACAATTGTGCTGCTTTATACTTTACAGTTTCTTTACTTTGTTATCTGTGAAGACTGCCACAATATAACTTTGCAGGTAGAGCTGCAGGCAGGCATCTTGTGAAGGATGCACCTCCTGGGATCCTGATTGCATTACCATGCTAAACAAAATTGCTGTAACAAAAATGTTTAGCCAAATCTCTGTAGAAAACGGGTAACTTTCATTCAAATGCATTTTCAAAGGGAATCTTCTGAAATGGACAAAGTACCTAAAAATGCCTTTGAAGTAACTATGTGTGCTGATGTAAGATGAAAAATAACTGTTGGCATACTGTTTCAAGCTGTACTGTTTTGATTTTATTAAGAATGAAAGTGATGTCTTAAATACTTATTCACACCACTGTGTCTTTGTGCCAAAAAACCAAGGCTTTATGTCTAGAACCAGATTTGGAAAGATGGATTTGGAGAAAAAATTGGGCCTATAGCAAAGGACTGATGTGCTGAGGCTGTGGGACTGAATGTTTCTGTGGAAGGTAAATGGAGATGTGGGCATATCCTTCTTGGAGCAAATACCCTTCATTGACTTCACTGGTTTGGGCTAATGTCTTAAAAAAGCAAAAGGCTGCATCAAATATGAGCTACAGGCAGGTCTGCAACACCAAGTGGTGTAGCTGGTAATATGTCTTTCTGTAGCAAATCACTAGATAAAAATATGTTTAAATTGGCTGCTTTGATGGTGGGTGTTTCTTCTCTAACTGTTAACCTAATAAATTCTGAGTTATAAGTCAATGTGATTATCAACATCTGGTTATGTGAGCTGACTGCCTTGTAAAGAGGGAGAAATGGTTTCGTTTAGAAGTATTCTAGCTCACAAAATGGGGTTTGAAAGCTGCTGAATCCTTGCCTGAGTACATATTTCAGATTCTGTTAACAGCAAAACATGCTGCTGTTAAACTATGAAATAAAAGGGGTTCGATAGTCCTTCGTAAATCAGTGGCAAGAAAAATGAAAGGACAAAAAAATATTGTTAATTTAAGACAGAGTTCCCAAAGTTATGTCACACATGCAGTTGCATTTAAATGAGTGTGTTCTACACATGCAATTAAGTTGGTTGGAGTGCAGCTAATGAAATACAATCACTGCTTTTGACATAGGTTCTCCTGAGCATTCAGACTTTAATATATTATTGTGCTTAAGGCATGGTCTTCAGATATGGGAGTGGTGTTATTGTCTGTTAGTCTCAAACACAGGAAAGTATGATGTTGCTGTAATATGTTAAAGACATCTTAAATCAGATGTGATAAAAGAAAACCTTTTCAGTTAGCTATTTTAAATGATGAATTGTAGCATATCACTTCTACAAAACAAGCAAGTAATAGCCATTCATTAATCTGTCATGTGTCATTATTATTGGAGGAGTTGTGCTTCTTGATAAGAAGTACCTTTTCAGGAATTTTTTTTTGTAAAGGGGTTTCTCTGCCTTGATATTTTAGTGTATTTCCATCATTCTGACTGATTAACCTGGGAGTCACATGAAATTCATGCATTTGGTAGTGAGAAGGGGACCATGTAGAAATAACAGTGAAACAAACTGCTTTATGGTAGAAAGGACAGGTTTTTTGCAGAACTGGGGACAGTTACATTTTGGAAAAGATTACTGATCTTTGACTGGAAGAGAATACAGCTTCCAGGAGGTTCAGGTGTGCCTGACCTGGGGTGTCAGCTGCTTGATGCTGACTGAGACAATGGAACAGAGAACATGGGCATTTACCACATGCATCAGTAGTAGATGAACCAAATGCAGGAATCAATTTATGTGGCAATGCATAAACATTTATAAATGTCTTTATGGAGATAGAGAGATAGAAATGCTTATAATTAAGTGGTTTTTAAGAATGATGTGGGGCACATCGTGCTACAATGCATATTCAGACTGGGATTCCTACATTTTCTTGGGGTTCATGAATAACTCCAGCCTTAAAAAAGCATGCTCAAGGAGAGAGAACTCTCCTTACAGGACAGAGGCAGACCTGCACATTCCTCTGTTCTGTGGTTCTGGGCTTCTCTCTTGCAGGGTGTAGGAGTGCAGAGGAAGAAAAGAGCTGCTATGTGAAATCCTATACCTCACCCATGTTGTGTCTTTACGGAGGAGTCTGGATATTCTTGCTTTAAGTCTGTCTCTGAAAGCCACCCCCTTTTCCCCGGGGCAGTGATACCCACAGCCAGTAACTAAAGGGAAACGGGGGACTCAGTACTCTCTGAGTAGGGAGGAAAAGTAATCTATGAAGTGTTTCCATGGTACTGGTTTTCTATCTCTCTTCCAGACCCTCAGAATATTCCAGTTTAGTAATACTTATTATCTGCTTCTACTTCTTCATTTCTCCAACTAATGTGCGTTAAAAATGTTCACTTATCCACCTGGGCTCAATGGAGCTTTATATACCATATGTATTTCTGTTAAAGTCTGAAACTATTTTTATATTACTTCAGGTTTTCAATTAACCTTGCTTCCACATATTTCACAGCATTAAAAGCAGTTTAGTGTTAAACAGAACTCACATCTCCTCACACCTCCTCTCCTTCTCTCATAAAACATTAAAATGCAGCTTTTCTATACTGTGTGAAACCTTGTGACAGCTGAGTTGCATAACCAATTCAATATTGGATTTACAATATTTTGGGGAAATAACATTAGTAGTGGTTTTCCAGTGTTTCACTTCACTGTTAGATGTGCTTGCAGCTGTTGCTGCACTGAGTTGCATTTCTTCTTAGTGGAGCATGAACATCAATTCAAGGCGGATAGATGCATCTTTTTGATGGATGCATATACATCTAAAGAAATAAAAGTTTATTATTACTATTTTGGAAAATTCCGTTAAATTCAATGCATTTACATGGAAATAGGTAAAGAGTAGATTCACAAAAGAGAGGAAAATTGTGAGAAATCTCATTCTAAATTGTTATATTTGATGCTACTGGATTTCTTCTGTTGTGTCATGAACATATTTTGCACAGACTAATGATGTGTAAATTAATGAGTATTTTATGATAATCTATTCAGTCAAGTTAAGGTATAAAATTAAGCATTGGGTTCCTAGAGAATTTTTAGGGCATTATCAATTCAAGCATTAGTTTCTCTTTCTTATCTCTAAAGTTTGAAAGTGTTTTGAAAGCATCAATGTTTGCTTGAGATTAATGTTCATCTTGCTAAGGTCTTCCTTTGTGTTGTACTGAATACCATCTGACACATACTCAACAAGCTGGAGTCATGACTACCATCACAGATCCTTGTGATTTGAAATATAAATTTCATTTTGGGGACTCATCAATTATATCCTCTCAGCTGGTTGTTGCCCTCTAAACGTGCATTTGGATGTCACTGGAGGAAGTCTTTCTTAGAGCTTTTTCACCTAAATTTTTGGACCATTTTTCTCATTGTCACTCCTTTAGCCTCAACTCCTGACTTTGCCAAAACAGTGTAAAATTTCATCTGAATCCTTAAAATGAAAATACCTTCATTAAAAAAATAATAAATCTATTCTCAATATCTTACACTAGTTTACTTTCACTAAGCTTTCTGGACCATTAGTACCACTATTATCCCTGAGTTATCTTTCCTTCCCAGGACTATAAATTTGCCTTATAGAAATCATAGCATTAGCTTTCTCAGACATTGTATTAGCCATTTGTCTGACAATATTTTGAGGGGTTCACTGCTACCTCTACTCAAAACTCTGCTGAAAACCATCTGCGTTGCCAGAAATGTGATATGCATCTTTCTAGCCTTAGAATGGGCTTGACCATGAAAAGAATGGAAATTTGAACCCAAACCACCAACTCTTCACATCCTCACTCTGAAATATGTCCATGAATATAAAATATTTCATGTGTTTTTTCTCAAAGTACAAATCATGGTATTTTTCTGAGATAAAAAGCATAGTGGAACAAATATGCCCATATCTTTCAGCCTGTTCAGGTGTCATGTCTGAATATAAACCAAGTATTCAGAGACCTTTTGAGGATCTGCAATCAATTTTGAAGTGCTGGAACTTCATGCTGTATTAAATTCATCCACTTCTGTTCTGCTCACCTGTGACAGACACATGAGAGTTTTAAATAAAGACCCACTTATGACTTGGTCTAGCAAGGGTGGAACATGACCAGCAGCTTCTTTATTGTCTCTCCTCCCTTGGTCTCCTTGCACAAAATCAAGAGCTGTTATTGAATTGATTGAGTTCAGCTTCTGCCTTCCCTCTGAATTTCTCAAAGCCACCAAGACCACTGTTCCTACAGATATTTCCTATAGATATTTCCAGCAGAGAAACTTTGTGACTCCCTCCATGGCACAGCCACTCTGTTTTCTCAATTCTATCAGTTGCCTACCTACTGTAATTGAAATCTTCACCGCAGCCCTAATCTCCTCTTCAGCACCTTTGACTTATTCCTCAAAGCCTCTTCTCCCACCACAATTTCTTTTTCTGAGAAGGATCGTAACAATTTCTTCCCAGTGCGAACTGATAAATGATCTTTATAACTGCTCTCTTCACTGGCTGCTCTGTTTCTGAAACAGTCCTCTAGCCTGTCACAAGTTATAAGGTTTGCCAACTGCTGTCCTCTGCTCACCCTCTTTATGCATTTCCCATCTGATCTCTTTTTTCCTTCAATCTGTCACTCTCCTCTTTCTCTTTTCTTAGAAATCTTCAAGCTTGCCTTAGCCTTTCACTTATTCAAAATATCCCAATGTTTACCCAACCTGTTTTCTAAGAGGCTCTCATCCCTGAATGCATGGAGCATGCTACAGTCATTTCCATCTGATCCCCATCTCCGTAGCCAGTTGGAACTGCTCAAACCAGTCTGCAGTAACTTTCTCCAGTCTAATCAGAGTGGGTACTCCACCTTTGACCCTGTGAATCAATCAGCTGTTTTAACTTCAATAATCATACTGCAAGGCCCTCCTCTTTTGGCTTCCTTAGCAGTACTCTCTCCTCCATGTGCTCCTTAGTGAATTTGCCTTCTCACATCTCCAGTTGTGGAGGTTACAGGGAAGCCAAAGATTACCTTACACAACTCAAATAATGATGTTAGAAAAATCATTTTCTTAGTTTCTTCCTTTTTGTTGGCCGTATTGTTTACTGACCATTATTCTCAGGTGACTCTCCCTTTTTTTCAGCAGCTCATTTGTCCTTTCTCCACTCTGTGTCAATTTCCTCAACTCTTGTTTTCAAGACAGCACCTTTGTGCTTTCTCTGGAACACTTCAGATGCTTCTGCAAAGCTGGTTCTTCAAATTTCTCTTCAAAATGTGTCCTTATCAGGTTCCCTAAAAAATGTCCTACTTGTCATAATGGCTATTGTTTTCTTTTTTTTCCCTCTTGCTTCATACCGACCTATTGCCTTTTGTCCTCAATTCACTGTACAGATTCTGAGGAGTGTTTCCACTGTGCATTGAGTTAGGGCTGATGCTGTGGAGTCCTGCTCCTTGAGTAGAACTCAGAGGTGCTGTGGCAAAGAGCAGGGAAGGGAACAGTAAAGGCCAGGAGCAGTTGAAGTCATGGCTATATCCCTGCAGAATGGGCCAGGCACAATAGTCTAACAGTTAATTTTTTTGGCAAAAATACAGATATGGAAACTATGTCCATGTCCAGATGTGCATACAGAGAACTGCCAAAACAGAGTAGTATGCACTCTAACATGTGCTGTTTTCATACCTGCAAAGAGATGCAAGTCCTTACCTTGGAAAAAGTGAAACACTGAATAAACTCGGGGATCAGCAGCTATGGATGGTTCTGGGGGCTTAACCAACTAAGTCATTCCCTCCAGCACCTTTTCATTGTAATCTCCCTCCAAAGATATTAAAAATACAGAAACCTTGGCCAGGTTGTGGTTGATCTAATTTATAAAATATTTTCTGGATATTAAGAGCTAGGGCAATGCACTTGTAACTTTTAAATTGTGTTAAATATAGTGTAAACTCCCTGAAAGAACCTTTCATTGAAGATTATTGTATGAAGATTTGAAGATTAAAGTGTCTAGATTAAAGATTAATGTGAAGTGCACTGGGATATTGTTTGATGTATAAGGAGCTATATAGTATGTTTATCATGCACTTTTCAAAACTGCTTGGGGGAATTAGACAACAAGTTCCCTACATGTCTTTGAAAATATCACCCTAAGGAATTTGTTGTTACATAGTGAAAATGGTAATATTTTCATTGGGAGCTTGAGTCAAAGAGGAAAGGAAAGGAAAGATGTGGAGACCCTCTGTATTCATCTAGGGCTTGATGATGGCTTCTTACATTTTTTATTGTGTTGAATTTGCTCCATCATTGTACAGACAACTTGGATTTGAGTGCTACAAGATCATAAAACTGGTCTGACCCAAGAACATTGCTCCACTTCCCTATGTATTTCTTGTCATCAATTCTATTTCTTCTTTGCTCTCACTTCAAGATCGTTTTCATGTTCTCCTAAACAGAAGTAATTTAAACCATGTATAACATAACCATACAAACATTAACGAAAAAAGTGTATATGTGTACATATCTGTATTTACAGTAACATATGCAAATTTATGCAAAAGAATTTATGTTATAAATGTATTTTTTTAAATAATCCTTTTGCTGGAGTTTTTATCAGTCTGTTTTTTTTGTCAAGAAACAGAAATCCTTTAATGAAAGAAACCTTCCACATATGGTAGAAATTACAAGTTTTCTTGTTCCTGAAGTGCTGCAATACAAATAAGCTGTTAAATGCCAACTCTGAATGTTATTTTTCAGATGTTAGGAGAGATAGTCCTGTACTAAAACTATTAGGAGGCAAATTTATTTGAACTTCAAAACCCCTTTGATCTGAAAGGAAAATGAACTGCATATGAGTTGTACGCTTCGTTAATTTAAGGTTGGCCAATTGTGCGCATTTTTGTTTATTTGCTTTTTTCCAGGAGGCGTCCTTCTATTGAAGTTCATTTAAGCTAATACTGCAATACACTGTTATTTTTTTCTGGTAAAATAAGTTGGATTGCTTTCATGAAAGGACAGTTTTTCTACAGAAAGTACCCTCTGAGAATCAGTATTCAGATTCACAGGCACTTGAAAAGTTAATGTGCAGGTGTGTTGCATTCAGAGCTATTGTAGCGGTCTTATCGTTAAACCTGCAGTAGGCATTTATAAAATAAGGCTTTCACGGGTACTGGCTAAGTGTGATTAAAAATAATCATCTGTCTGATGAATATTTTCCTCTGACTTTTGGCAGGATAACCCATCTGAAAGTGTGCCAGAGTTTACAGGAACACTGATGCCAGCAATTTGAGAATCTTCACATTTGGTCTCAGTGGTAAGTTCTAAAGATGCCATAGTAAACCACGTTAGAATATTACTGGTGTCTGTTATGCTACTAAAATTGAAACTGTGTGAAAAATGAAGCACTTCTCCTTGACCAATACAACGATAGAGAGATAATAAGAACATATATTGATCTATGAGAAATTGAGATCAGGAACTCAGGACACAAGTCGTCAGTCTAAAATCAAGAGGGCTTTTTTATTGTCCTCTCTACTAATGTAGAGAACTGCTCTCAGAAGATTTGACACTGTACATTTTGGAGAATGTAACCATTGGGCAGACTCCAAAGAGAGAGTAAAATGCACAAAAAGGAAATCCAGTGCTTCTCCTTGCAAAAAACAAAGCAATAAGTTGTAAAATTACAAATTATTTTTCTCTTCTAATGCTCTCTCTGTTCTAATTAGTCTGATTCATCAAACTTTGAGTCAAATTTTCAAATACTGCTGTGGAGAAATTGTAGGGAGTCATAATCTATCTGCATCTTGAAGCAGATCTCTGCTGCAGACATGATTTCCCGGCTTTTATAAAAGAAAGGGAAGAGAGGGTAGCTGCATCCTGCTGTACTTTTGTGCCATTTGGAATAGACCTTCTGTGGTAGCTGGGTAGAGTGGAATAGTTCTTTGGCTGGAACTCGTGTTGGTGCCTAAGTGCTCAGCTTTTTCAGGAAGAAAGGCCTGATTTTAGATTATATTATTTGTGGTAATATTGTTGGTGAAATTATTCTCCCTGTTATGCCATATACCTCGTGGAGTGTTTTGGGCCCTGGGGAGGCAGGAGGCATGGGAAGTCACCCCACTTCATGCGACACTCCTGCACACAGCAGCGACCAAGGGCCACTGCTGAAGGCAGGGCCTGGCCAACCCTTGTGCTCACCTTGGCCAGTCGTGCTCATGCTGCTTTTAGATCACTGTAATACAGATGTCAAGTACATCACTTCCAAGTTCTTACAGTTACAGGCTATTGAAATATATATTTTTTTGAATTAGATTACACTGCAAAAGCAAGAACTTTTCTGACATGGAAACATTCCTCTAGCAATTTATTATCATTAACCAAATACTTCAATAAAATCGCTGCTTCAGTTTAAAGATCTATTCAACAACAATAGCATTCCTATTCAGTCATGCTCTATTCATAGAAAAAATGAGCATAATGCTGTGTTATCATGAATCCTTGAGACAGATTACATTTCATTATTGCTGGGTGACTTTTATAATGTGGGAATGTGATTCTAATAAAGGACAGTATCTCCCTCAGAGCATACTATTCTAGCAATGTTCTTTATTAGAAATAAAAGAATACAGCATTTGTATCATGTTACTTGATCACATAACCACTGTGCAGAACAACAAATTATCAGTTTTGTGAGGAAAGGCAGTTATGTAAGGAAACAATGTGATCCTAAAAAGACTATTCTTAACTTTTCAAATTGTTATTTGACATTACTAAAATTTATAAGCACTGTGACTTAGAGAGTTGAAAGTCAATGCTGTTCTGACGGAATTCATGAAAGCCAGAAGTGACTGGACTATATTATTAGATCTTTTTCCCCTGAAAAAAAGCAAGACAGTAGTGACCTAGCAAAGGAAAATAAGAGAGGTGCATTTGTTTTCTCTTAGCTGAGGCAAAGGAAAATCCATTTAAAGTCATCTGAGGCCCAGCCCTGTGACAAAACTCCCATTCACTTCAACAAGAGCCTCTCAGGTAATGGGCATTTAAGCACTAAACACTATAACTGGGTTAGATAAAGTCCTTTAGGATCTAGGAGAAAAATTTGGCGGACTAGAAAGACATACTGGGAGAGAGAAAGAGGAACTTCCATATTCATGTTATCAGTAAATATATAGCATATGCCTCAGAAGGAGGAATGACCTTCAGGGCATACAGATGACCAGCTCGCTTGTTGAACTGTTATGAAGTTTAAAAATAGTTCAATATTTTGTGCAATTAAAGGCAAGTGTGTATATGGACATCTGTTAAATGAGGGAAAAAGAGCATTCCTTCTTCCTGCTTTTCTTTATTTGACCATCCCTTCACACTTCATTTCAGCCTTTATATGGGTTTTGTGTTCATACTTTATTATATTTCTTGAGGCAAGAAAGATTTTTGATGAGAAGTTGATGAATGTCCATATTAAATTGGATCCCTTTTTTAATTAAGTTCATCTAAATTTAATTTTGCAATTTTACTTCAGTAAACTCATCTGACTCCAGATGTTGAATGTGATTTTTCTATTCCTTCTGTCACATAATTTTACCTGTAAAAGATTTATTACTTAGAGAGGCATTTCTCAACAGTTTTGAGTGTTTTTAGCATGTGTTTCATGAGTGGCTGGTACACATGACTAAATAGCATCCAAAAATACCACTCTGCACCCAGGCCTTCTTTCAATAGGGTGTTACTTTTATTACTTGAACTTTAAACAAATAATCAGCTTTTTTAAAAGCATTACCAATGCTTTTAATATAATAAAGGAATGTTGAATTCTACAGATAATTTAAAAGTGAAAGAGAAGTCTTCAGAAGCTACAGGATTCCGTAAGAAAAAAAATGTAAGAACCACTCACTTTGATTAAAGGAAATTCTGAACAATTTGGGGGGGGAGGGAGGTTGGACCCTTTTCTTTCATTACAACTGTAGTGGTAAATTGTTTGGAGCATGTTATTTGGACTTTGTAAGCACTGGAAACATATACTGACATGGCTATTGGTCTTAAAGATTTAAGATTTGCTCATTTTTTAAGATTTACTAATTTCACTGACAAGAGCAAAGACGCTGCAGATTTAACTGTCACTGCATACTTTTCATATTCTGTCATGGCTTCTGGATCACTGTGAATGGCTCTAATTTTAAGAATTACCCAGAATCCACTCCTTAAATCTGGACGTATCTAATAACTTTGTATGTGACACATACAAGGCATTGTATCATGAAGGCTCTGCTTCTCATCAAAGAAACAGATACCCCAATTAAACTTTCAGACAATACTAAAAAGAGAATAGTCCAATTGTAAACAAAAGCATGATTGTAATTTTTTTCCTTCAAAATGAAATCACTTTCCTTGAGATTTTTTTCTGATGTAAGCCTTGATATATTAGTTTGAAATACATATCCGTGCAGTCAATAAACCCAGTTTTGAACATTTGTGTCAGTTCAAGGCTTGTGGGATGCAAACTGCTGTGGGTGTGATTGGCAATGTGCTACTCCAGGTTTGTTTGGAGATTTCTTCAGAACAAGTGGAGTTCCCAGAACCTAGCAGCAGTAATGCTAATATGAATCAACTTCTATAGTTTCTCCTTTCATATTCCTCCAAGCCTCCCTAATAAACTTGGCACTGACTAAAGGATTTGAGGAGGTGTTGTTATTGCTGTAGTCCATGTGTTAGGGAAGGGAAGGAGTGAGTGACCAGCTGGGACATGTCAGTGGCAAGTCTGTAGAGCCATGTCTCTAATGATTTTCCATGGGCAGTGGGGGAAGTCAGTTGCAGGGAGCTTCTCAGTCAGAGCAAGATCATAAACCTGGAAATTTGGCTCTTCTTCTGTCCTCAGATGATGTCTTTCTGGTGAAAAAATTGCCCTCTAGTGAAAATCTCACTTCGGTGAGTGTTAGATTTCATCGTCTTTCTCATAATGCATTTTACCACCTTTATATTAATTCATCTGTGTTTCCTAAAAGGACTTTTCTCCATTCATAAATAGCAGGTGTGATTTGCTCGTTTTTCTACCAAAAGAAAGAAACATAACAATCCTCCATTGGGTGAAATGCTTCTGAGCTTGAAAGGCTTCACATGTGAGTCTGGATGGGACCCAAAGAAGGAACCACTTAGAAATTACAAAATGACACATTTTATGTTATTGTTAAATTGTTGAGATTTTCTGTATATTTGCCGAGATTGTAGCCATACAGGGTGTTTTCAAAGACACTAGAGAAGGGGATGTTAAACCTCCATGGTCTTAAGAGTTCCTAATGACTGCCTGCCAATACGGCTGAGTCCCGCAGGGTAATGGGGGGAATGCCTACCATGTAAATATAAAGGGGGTTATTTAGGAGACCCAGTGAGCTGTGAATTATTGCCTAGGTTGTCACAAAAAAAAANTAGGGTGAAAAAAAAAAAAAAAAAAAAAAAAAGGAAAATGAGTTGTGAAGAGGAAAGAACGTGTACTGAGTTCTGAATAGCTTTGTAAGACTTTTTCTGAGATAGATGGGGAAACTTATATATACTCTCTGCAAAAAGAGATATCTGTTCTGTCAGATTGCAGATGCATCAGCCACCTAGATTACTGTGAAAAACCCATTAAAGAAACAAAACTGGGTTATTTTTATGCCTGAAAAATGCATGAATCAGAAGAAAATAATATTAGTTCAATAGTTGAATTTAAGGTCTTTGTGGATCTGGTTTCTGGTGAAGTCAGGGCAAATGTTTCCACTGCATTTAGTAGGACCTGGCCTGGGTCCTTGGAGGTCAAAGAGCTGGATTGATAGCAGAGGTAGCAGGGACCTTCCAAGCCTGGTTGTGTCATGCATCATTGGCACAAATAATTGAAATTATAAATTTGGAAATACTTCTAAAAAATTTCGCTTAATATGTTGAAGCTCATAATCTGTATCCCAAATGGATAGTCTGAAAACCTACACTGTGCACTTGTATAATATTACATATATGCAATTTTATTTTTTTCTTAATGGGAAGAGTTTCACCTAAATTTTGAAACTCATCTTTCTATTCACTTCAGGTACTTTGTCACCATTGAGGCAAAAACCCCTAGGGTAGTAAGATCTAAAGAGGACATTTTATTTACTATATGAAACTCATACAATCTGTATTTTTTGTTCCATTATATTGTGACAGGAGCTTACTTGCTCTCAGCATTGTATCTGTTTAAATGGAGCCTGCAGGTTTATAAGTATGGTGACAGAAAGAGCAGATGAAATAAAAGAAACTTATGTGAGCTGTGTTAAGTCTTTGCAGCTACTTCCTTTGAGCAGATCTGGTTAGGAACAATGTCAAAATTCAAGCTTTTTAAATTTTTATGCAAATTTTATGCAAACAAAGACTGAGTAAAAGGGGAAGGCAAAGACCACAGAGTGCTAAGGAAAGAGTGTTTCTCAAGGAGTTGATCTTTTTCAAGAGAAAGACGTTTGATATTTTATTGCTGAAAATGAACAGCTGAAATTAACAGAAAAGGTAAATATTTTTTTATTTACATGTGAAGGTGGAGTAGAATTCTTCAGATCTCTCAGTAATTGTTGTTAAGAACTTTCCCTCCTGAGCTGAGTGGTTCTAAATTAAATTATTTGTTTTTCAATATGAATAAGATTTTCTTATCAGTTAGCTTACATATAATCAACTTAAACACAGTTTTTAGAAAGAAATGAACCATGGCAGTGTATTTCCCAAGATGAGAAATGAATACCTGATGAACTTCATTCTTCCAAGATAAAAAAAATACATTACTTTAGCATTTATTCCTGGTGATTCTGTTAAGTAATGGTTATGGTGTGGGTTCTTGTTACACAGAGAATGTTCACCGAATTATATATAAATATACTGACACTTTTTTTAAGTCCATTAGTAGTGAAAATATCTTAAAGATTTAACAATTGAGATTTTACCAATAAAACTGTTTGAGAACATCAAAATGTAATTAAAGATGACAAATTAGACCAACCAGAAAAGATGATTTGATTTTGAACAAAACCGATGGTTTTCAAACCTGAAATATGCGCATATATTTGAACCATTGCCTTATTTTTCCTCGATTTCACCTGGCAAAGATAAATGTGAAACTGCACACTCTGAAAGTAAACCCAGACCCCAGGGAGGAGGGAGAGATTTATGGCAGTAAGACAAAGTGAGGTAGTGCAGAGGATTTGGCATTGAGCTGAGTTCCATTTCCTCCAAGCAGACTCTGAGATGCCAGCCCAAACTCCATGAGAGATCTTGGAAGGGTCTGTAGGCAACTCTTTGAGCGCCTTCCATGAAGTGAGGGTTAGTCCTTTCCTGCTAAGAGAAATACAAAATAGGATGTTTGGAAAAGAGTATAATACAAAGTCAGGTCAATAAGAATCTTACATGACACTGGTGCTTTGTGCCTGTATGTTACACGTGCAGGTAGGATCTCTTCAGAAACAATTTCCTCTTTTTACCAAGGTCTGAGCTAATGGCTCATTGGATTTCCATGTTATGGAGTGATGGGACAATACTGTATTCCATAAAAATGGAATCATTCTTCATACATGAGGATTAATAGTACGCAGTACAATCAACTCATTAATTAGTTTCTTTTTTTTTTCTTCCTAAATGTTCATAGTCAAAGTGCAAACAATAGGTAGTAATTTAAAACAAACAAACAAAAAAAAAACCCAAAGAAACAAACGAAAAAACCCCCACAAAAACACTTCAATTGTATCTGTTACATGCTAGTGGAGAATTACTAATGAGAACATGTTTAAGTATAAATAAATCTTTTATTCTCATTATAACTCCACTGTGTTCCTACAGTGAAGTCATCCACACAGAGCTGATTATGGGTTGAAAGCCTCAATGGCCTCTTTTATTTATAATAAATATTGCATACTAATGTTAACAATGTCATTGTGCAGTGTCTCAATAGAGGATTATGACTTCATGTAATGTTAGCTTGATGTCTCTCCTCTCCTGTAATGGAGTCAATTTTCCTTACAAAGGAGATGAGAATCACTTATTCACAAATCTTGTAACAAATATTCAATGTACGTACTGTGTTAACCCAACATTAAGGTGGCACAATGAAGCTCAAAGACAGGAAATGCAAAGTTGAAGTTCAGAGCTTAATCTTAATTTACCCCTGTTGTGTGCACTGATGTGCACTTTAAACTTAGAAGTCTTTATTTCCCCCCAGATATTTGAAATGCGAATTACTATATTTTTAGGAGTAATTCCACAAATAGATGTGTGGAATATTCCTAAAATGTGCTTGACTATAAATAACAGAATCATAAACCTGCTCATGCAAAGAGAGGATGAGATGTATTTATATTAATGAGCAAAGAGTAAGGCAATCTTCCATCAGCTGCCAGAGACAAACAGCACCTTGGGGAATAGGGACCCATCTCAGGCAGCACTTAGGCACATGCTCAACCTCAATTATGGCATCAACGGGACTTCAGAAAAATCTTAAACACTGTGGAGAAAAAGGAACTCATGCATTGGCATCTAGACTCATATTTATATAATAAAGCAAAATATTGAGCAAACTACAGCACAATAATTTGATGCATGTATAGAGATATCGTGTGATATTAACATAATACAATTGGATGCTTAGCTCCTGAATGCCTTCAAAATAATTTATCTGAATGCTCATGAGGGAAGTTCAGGCTAAGATGAAAAGCATAAATCCACCTAACAGCTAACAAATAATTCACATTAACCAAGGATATGTGCAGAATGCAGGATTTTATTATAACTAAAGGGCAGAATATTACAGCTCTTGTGAAAATACCAGCTCATATTAGTGCAAGTCTGCAACTTAATGTAAACAATAAAATTAAACAAAAATTAACCTAAAACAGAGTTCAAGTAGAAACTGAATCCTTTTTAGTGGAATAGGATACCTCTGGTAGGAAAGAATTTCAGAACCAATTCTATCATCCCAGTTTTTCATATCTGTACAAAAAATAGATGTCACATTGCATAGACCAGTGCAGTACTGAAAATACAGAGATATTTCTTGCAGAGAAAAGAATGTTTGATATTTGAGAGACTTATTTCTCACGTAAACTGTACTCATATCTATATTTTCATTAGAATATCACTTTTAACTGCAATGTAACCCTGCCTGATTTGTCTGGAGATCTTGCAACATGTTAATATTTTTATCTATGTTACAAATATATTTTTCAAGAGCTATTATTTCAATCATTTATTTTAGGAACTGCTGGCTAGATTGTCTTCTTTCTGCCAGTACAAATTTGGAGGTATTCCACCCATGTCAGAAGTCAACTTCACATTTACACCACTGTGTCTTTAAAGAATTAAGCATTTGCCCTCTGGTCTGTTTTCTAAGTTTAATTGCATGCTCATAACTTTATTTTGAGTTTTCTTTTATTTTCATAATAGTGTGTATTAATTAGGAATCATTTTAAACTACAGAATTGTGTGAATTGTAGTGGCATGAACGAAAGAGACAATATGTACATGATACCCTGTGGCTGGAAGTGATGATGGGCTCGTGTGTGCACAAAGGAAATTGGGTAGGAATTACCTGATATTTTTGCCTGTAGTAAATGGAGTGACAAGAGCACAGGATTGAAATGAGTGTGAAAGGAGGGAAGCAGTGAACAGATGTAGTCCGAGCTCCTTGACAAGGTAACATTTCAGGGGAGATGTGCGGTGGTTTTGGTGCTCTGGTAGCACAGATGCGTTTACTGGTGGAATTTGTTACCTCTGTAGTGTTAGCTAAAGAAAAATGGACTTTTTAAAATTAACTCCAAAAAGACAGACCTTTGACTTTGCTCTCTGTAGGATCCATGGAGTCCAAAAAATTTCTATTACCTCTGACTCAATTTTGTGTCCCTTCAGTGGGGACTGTTCACCTGGTCAGTCAGTCCCAGGGTTTGATCACGACGCTTCGGGACTCTGCCCTCACTGCAGGAGAGCTCAGGCAAAACAGAATTGGAGTTCTGGCATGGGGTAAATAACCAAGCAAATGTAAGGCTCTCTACATCAGCCATATTCACAACATAAAAAAATTCCAGAGGGAATTTCCTTCAAATTTTACAAATACCTGTGGAATCATGTGACAGCCCAGCACAAAAGCTGCAGGTTTTGAGAATTTAAAAATTAGTGAAAACCAGGATTTTTTGTTGAGATCATATTTCCAGTTTATGGGATGCATTTCTAACTGGATTTGTGCCTCTTGTAACAAACAGCCAAAATGTTCCCTCTGAGTGAAGGAATTCCCCATTTCTGCTGGTTCCCTCTGGCCATGTTGGTGGACGTGCATGGAAGAGCCTCCATGAAAAGGCCCAGAGCTCTGGCCTCTGCTGGACACCACTGAAGGATGGTCACTGTGTCCCCTTTCCCACCCAGGAGTGTGCTGGGCACACATTACAGCCTCTGCAGTGAGCCACACATCAAAGGAGTCCTTGTAAACTGATAATTAACTTCATGTTCAATTATATACCCAAAAATTGCCTGAAAATTGATGCTAAAATTAAAAAAAAAAAAAAAAACCCACAAAAAAACCACAAAACAAAAACAAACACCAAAAGCAAACAAAATAAAACTAGTTCAAATTTTGCTCTCACTATACTCGTTACAAAAATCCTCCAAAAAATTGTCTCTTGAATAAATAAGCCTCTACTTACATGAATAAATGAGCCATATTTAGATTCCAGTTCAACATGCAGGAGAAATTTGGCAAATCCGATGTTTTCAAATCAATTTGGTATGTGTTGTGAGAATAATGTCGGTGGAAAGGTCGCTTTTTAATTTTTCTTCTTTAAAAATGTAAAGGAGAAAGAAGAAAGTTGGCTTTGATAAACAGAAAAAGTGCTTTAAATAGCTAGAGCAGTGATAAGGCAAAGAGCTTCTAAATAAATGAGGCGTGAAAGCGGGTTGTTTTTTTTTTTAAACTCCAAATGAAAGTTGTGCATTCATCAGAACAGCTTTAAATTTTGTGAAGCAGGACAGCAATCTATTTTACAGTTTTGAGCAAGGAAGCAGTCTTGCCACATTAGAATATGGACAATATCTCTGCAAAGAAGACAACAATATCTAAAGCACTTCCACCTTGACCAAAGAAATTCTATAAGATATAAGTAATTTTGAGTTTGCCACAGTAAAAGGACACTGGAATCTGGAGTTTGATAAAACTCTTTTGTTGGCTGGGAGATTTGCCTTTCAACTCTGTTTGATGTGATATTGGTTCATTTGGCCAAAATGTTTTATGCCAAGTATTGCTATTAAATCTTTTATATTGCAGAGATTTTTGTCAACAGACACACAAGGATTGGGTTTTAAGTGGAGTTAATCACTGAACTTAGAGAAGAGAAACACTGGGAGGGGTTCTTTTCTTGTACAAACAAACCACCATGCAAGCTTCAGCCATTTCTATAATTATTACCCCCTTTTCAGAATAGTGTAGGTAAAATATCAAATCTGTCTCTCCCTCTGATCTCTATTCATATATGTCTTGTAAAACCTATTAGAAGAAACAGATAATTAAAATAGAAAAAGCCATGTATTTGCTGCAGCTGCTGGTGTATTGAATCCTTTGAAGTTTGCTTTAAGCAATTATATCTGAGCACTTCTTTCGCAAGCCTAAGAAATAACATAGAATTTTCTAAGATATTGTTGTTTTCTGACTCTTTCAGTTCTTTGTAAATACTATATAACATTATAATGAGAGATTAAATGTTAATTCATGAAGTCTTTGAAAAACAAATTTTAAAGGAAAAAAGGATTTCCATAGAAAAAGTGGTATCCTGCCTTTTTCCCTGTAGCCTCCAGTGTGTCCAAAACAGTGACTTTAAAACAGTATTTTTAATTGGTGTTTGTGGTTTCATTTTACTATTTGATTTACATTGTAAATGTGGGCATCTCTTAAATGGTAAATATAGGTTGCATCTCTTAAAAGGTAAATATACATTGCAGAGGTGTGGTTCAGTGTTTTTGTTGTTACTGTGCACTCAGGTGTGTGTAATCCCTGAGCACAGATTAGCCCTGTAATGGGAGCTGCTGATATTTGCAGCCGTTTGGCAAGTGATCCCTTCCCATACTAGAGAGGAGAAGTAAGGGCAAAGCTGCACATGGGTTATACTGAGTAATGTTTAGCAGATTTTCCTGTGGTATTACTGAAACTCTAGCTTATAATTCTTGAAGCAAGATCTACGCTCCATCACCAAATGCAGTCAGGTGTGGTAGTCAATTGTGGTTGGGATGTGGGAGAGAAAATCTGTGGCACAATCCAAGATAAGAAATAGATCATAGCCTGACAACAGGGCAGCTCTTGCTACCTAATGAAGCTATAGTTCCTAATGAGCTTGTCCTCCTGAACCATTGAGGATAATGGATCTATGCAATTCTAGAGTCCTTTCCCCATTTCATAGAGCCCAACTGGGAGGCACTATGACATTTAAGGATGACTGCCATTTTCCATTGCTGACGCTTCAGTTAAAATGATTTGTCCTTGTGTTTCTTATTTTCCATAGTAATCACTGCCATAACTCTGTGTCCAGTGGCATTTGACTGTGAAAGTGACACCCTCACCAGGGAATATGTCTGGGAAAGGAGCAGACAACATGGCAACTCTTGCTAAAGTAGCATCATCCTTAGTGGGTCTGTAGCACTCTACCCCAAACACAGACAAAAATTTGCAGCATGGACCAAAACATCGACCTGCTCAGGCCCTGCAGCTCACCAGGGTCTGCTGCTGGTCTAGATTTGGAATAAACTGTTAAGTAGTGGTCCTGTCTTCCTTAACACCAGTCTGATCAGGAGGACTGGAGTGCCAGGTGGGGTCTCAGGTATTTAGGACCTGGTGGTAGGGTACAGCAGCACATGCTGATCTTCATTGCCTTTCTTTGGGTAGGCTGATGGTTCCTTGATACAATTGGCTTGGCAGCACAAAAATCACAGTATGGATGCCACAGGTCTTGCAGGAACTGCTCTGTGGATGCTACATAAGAGTTTTACAAGAACTCTAACCTGGCAGCACCCAAAAATATTTGTTTTCCTCACTACTCGTTTTGGCTGTTGCTGTTTCTGCTATGACTATAGCCAGCACCAAAACCTGACAGAGCCTGCACCTGCAGCTCACCATGCAGCACAGAGGAAGGTCAGGCAAGGTGTAATCCCAGCAAGATGTTGTTTGAGAAATTTCTTGTGCAGCTCCCTGGATATGACAGAAAAGACTTAACAGTGACTCTTCCAAAACAAAATAAAATTCCATTTCATGTTATTTTAAGGAGGATGATGAGACTACCTTAAACTTCTGGAGTGTCTATAAAAGAGTATAAATAACAACTCTCTGAGCTGCTTTAAGCCTTTTAAAATTTGCATTAATCACACAGATTTCTGTAACAAACAAACAAACAAATCATTCCAGCAGAGAAACTTTTGTTGCAAGTACTCAAAAATAGATCCCTGCACTGAAATTTCCAAATTAGAAATTTTATTTCCAGCACGCTTTTTTTTTTTTTTTTCCCTCTCAGAGGAAATTTATTAATTAGACTCTGTGCTAACCTGTTTCTGCTGTAAGAGCAGTACATGGTGTGGGAAGGTGGCTCTTCCAGTGCAGTGGGTGACTCCAGGAGATGGAGCTGAAGAGCAGCAGGCTGAAGGAAAACACCGTGACTCATCAGCCCACCCAGACAGGAGCGGTGCCTTGTGTGAGCCCTGGGGCTTTCGATTAAATTTAAAAAGTGTTTCTTCTGAGGGAGCTACCCGTGGAACCCTGCATCGTGGATCACTTTGTTGTGCACAGTACCACTGCTTGTGTGGCCTGTGTTAGAGAGCAGAACCCATGTATTTTTAAAATAAAGGAGAAACACAGTCCAGTTTATTACTCAGCCCAACTGTTTTGAGGACAGTACAAGGACAGGCACAAGGAGGATGATGCTGAAAATATGATCAGTTTTACCCAGGGAGACTTTTTTTCCAGGAACACGATGTGGTCTTCAAACACTTACTTTAGTCCAGCTGCACAGAATCCTGGGGTACAGAGACTTCATGTAGCCAAGGCTTCTTCACCTGTCATTCCTGTGAAAGGAGACACTTGTGAATGTAAATCCCTGAATTCAAGTCTTGAGAAGCCTAAACAATCCAGGAGTGACTGGGTCTTGCACCCTTGTGAGTTCCCAGAAATCAAGGCTTGAGTCTATCACCAGGACCTCTTTCTGTTCTTTTCCTTTTTGCCCGTATTGTAACATCCAGATGTCCGGCAGATAGAGTAATGCCATGCTGGCATTGATAGGTAAGGAATATTTTTCTGAACAGAAGTGGAAACAGCTGCTCTGTAATGGTTCTGAGTTACCTTGAAACATGAGCAGAGAAAATGCAATGTGTCTCTTGCCTACAAAGTCCCTCTGAGGCTTTAATTTTCAATCAAAAGGTTTTACTCTCCAAAAATTACTCCTCACTTAAAAAGAGGAAGGATGCCCTTTGCTGCTTTTGCCTAGAGCCCAATATCTTCTGACATTCTATGGCAGCTGTGGCAATGCTCTTCTTAATGCAAAGAACATCTGGGCTGCCGGCAATTCTGGGAGAGAAGTGTCAAAAGTGTCATAGACATCCTTGAGCAAAGAAGGATCTTCACTTTTATTACACAGAAGTGTCAAAAACAGCATTATTGAACATCAGGTTGCAATTTGGCAAGCAGAATGTAAGTCTGAATAGATGTGACAAAACCCCTTCTAGGAAATTGCTACTTAGTGTTATTTTTTCATCGTTTAAAATTAGCATTTAAAGGAAAAGCACAAATGGGGAGCCTCTAGGTAACCCTGACAATGACAGATCCCAGCATTGGTTTTTTGTGCTTACTTCACAACCTCATTGCTGTCCATTGAGTGACTGAGATTGATTAGATCATTGTCATCATCAGTGAAATGCACTGCATTGATCCAGCCTCACTCACAAAGCCAGCTCATGTGACGCAGCTAATTTGACATAATTGAAAGTTACAGCTCCAGAAGGTCACCAAGCTGGACTCAGGACACTAGTTATCATTTTATCCTTGGAACAGGGTCAACTCTCCTGAGACATACCATGGCTTTTTGTCACACTCTTAATTGTTTCTCCATGGTTTGTGTAGGATAAACCCAGGCTTTCATACTTTGATTGAATTTTTATGGTGGACAGAAGATAATTATCACTTCTTAATGCTAAATATTTTTTTAAGTAAGATTGAGCTCTTAATTTCTTACTCAACTACAATTCTACTAAGAAAAGCTTTAGATAAGGACAAAAAATGTCTTTAGATAAGGATGGCAGTGTGATACATATCATGAAGAACTTAGCTTCCAAAGGAGAATATGGCAATAGTTAAAAGTTTGTTGGAACAGTGTTGAACGCAATGTTTCTCTCTTTGTTACCACATCTCTTTTTCCCATCTTCCCCTCTTTTCCCATTTTCTGCTCTTCTCTTCTGAAATTTGAGTGCTACAGCCGAGATGTCGGGCTGAACCAAGTTTAAGGCTGTGGAGTTGAGTAAACTCAAAGGTCACCCACAGTCAGAGAACAGAGGAGTTGCAGAAAGAAAGACCTGCAGCCAGGCATCGAGCTGGGGTTGTCAGCTTCTGAGCACTGTCAAGTGGTTCAGCTGGAACTCCTCTGAACACGGCCCACGTTCCTCATGAAAGGTTGTGCCTTCAGGAAAATGGCCATCAGGCCGTTTGCTTCATGCTTTAAGATGTACGCCAAAATCCCACACCACTTTCAAAGACGTATGGTTCATATAAGCAGTGCAGTATGAAAATCCCTGCGTAAAAATTGTTTCTCTTAAAGAGAAACACTGAATGTTTGGAAAAAATTGGTTCTTTTTACTCAACAGAATTCAGTGGGCAAAGCTAGGATATTAAGTAGATCTCACAATCTGTGTCATTGCTTTGTTGGCCCTCTGCTCAGAGTCAAATTAGAAGCATATCTTTTATTTCTTTCCCCGTATTTGCTGTTAAAAAGTCGGCATATCCCAATAGCTCCCACTGCTTCCCATTCCAAATGCAGGTCAAAATGGCAGCTTTCTAACAGTGAATGTCATGTATAATTTCTTGATAAAATCTCTGCAATTGTTTCTTCTTGTTTTGTTATTCGTATTAGGGTTTTATGTGTTTTGGGGCTTTGTTGGTGCCTTGGGTTTTTGGTAGTGTTTGTTTGGTGGTTTGGGTTTTTTTAATGGAAGCTTGGCTTTGGTCATCTCTAAAGCAAGCAAAAAAGGAGAGGCACCAAGGTGCTAAAGTATGAATAAATAAAGGGAAGGACAGCTGTGGTACTGTTGTGGGGCAGAGGCTTGGCACTATTTTTTTGTGATGAATTATTGTATCATAATTTCTGAGTTGTTGAAAGGTGATTTGTGGGGAAGGATTTTCACAAAGCAAGCAACAAAAACTAGTATGAGTTTGGTAATACAACATTTTTAATGATGACTAATGGATCAGTGAGTTAAGATACCTGGTTTATAGAAAGGCATATAGAAAATAAATAAATCTTTATAGAAATTTTCTTTTAAAAGTGTTGTCTTTTGACATATGCATAGAAACAGGAGGTACATCCATATTAAAAACATAGCTCTCCAAGAATACAGGTCTAATGCAGGCCAAAGGTAAATGAGAAGCAATAATTGTTCTATCTTTTGTAAGTCTTTCAAAAGTTTCACCCTAGCAGCTTTCAAAACATAACTTGCAATCGGCAAATCCCACTGGGCTCCTATTTATAGTATCCTAATTTTCAAAGAAAGCAAATCAGGCAACTGTTTTTAACATGAATAATATAGCTCCCAGCACTCTGCCTCCAGCCCACACATTGTGTTTTTTGGCATGATCATGGCAATTAAAAAAAAAAAAAAAGCTCTTTTTAATATTTTTTATACAGCCAATGCTGACACAGCTGGCAGAGAAACTCAGTGAAAGGTAAACATTCTGCTCGAAATGTAATCTAACATATTGTTGTGTTTAGTTGTTAAAATGTAATTTTCCTGAAAGAATATTTTAAAAGTAAGTTGGGTTGTTTTTTTTTTTTAATTTGGTATAGATTTTCTAGTGTATTGAAATCTGGTTACAAAAAGGATTATAGTCTTTTAAAGCAATAGCACTTGTAACACTGGATATTTCAGTCAATGGCTTATTGAATTTTTAAAAATATTCTTAATAAAAATCAGGAACAAAAATTAGGTATGATGCTTTATCCTTCAGCAGAATATAATAGTCTGAGCTAGTAAAATCAATTTCTTTTAATAAAATTCTGTCAAAGCAGGAAGTTCAATAATAAATGTTTTCAACTATTTAAAGTGAAGAAAAATTCTAACAGAATTAAGAATAGTTTGGGATTTGCTTCAACAACAACAAAAGATCATCTAGTTCCTTATAGTCTCATGCTAATAGTCTGATCTAATTACTATGAGAATGTATGAAGTGAGATTATGGAATGATAAATCTTTCACTAGAGAAAATACACAAACATATTTCTTTTAGGCAAGGGACATAGGTAAGTAATTATCTGTCACACAAGTCCAGAAGTTCTCAATGTACTTTTATTTTTAAAAATCGTGACTTTGTGTGATTGCTTATGATTAGGATGCTGTACTTGACCATTTCATTCTGTGTTGTAAGCCAGTGCAGAGGCAGCCCAGCAGAGCCGGGTGCACTGGGACTCGTGCACTCTGTAAGGCTCAGAAGGATTCTTAGCAAGAGCTGGGTGGTGCCTGTGTGTTGCAAAAGCCACCTCTGCCCCAAAGCATGACCTGGTGTTCTTAGGACAGCCCTGTGGGAGGGGTGGGTGCATAAACAAACAATGCAGGGAGCATCCAGGGTGGGTGCTGGGGGAACTCGAGGGTTTGTTATGGCTGCATGCACAGCAGCTCAGCACTTACTGAAACTCCTGGTTTGCTCACCTGATGAGTCAGAACAAGAGATGTGCTGGTTTGTGCCACCTGGGCAATGGGACAGTGTCTCTCCCAAGCCATCGGAGTAGCCACCATATCTGGTGTTCCTATCAGCTTCCCTTCAATTGTTTTTAAAAGGAATTTCTTTAGAGATCCACCTTTTCCTCTCACTGATTACCAGTATATCCTTGGTATCACGATCTTTCAACTCCCAGTTGTTCCTGCTTCTCTCAGACCAAATGGTAAAATGAGGAGGTGTGCTGCAAAAGAGGTATCTGCCTTTTATAATCTGTAAATTGCCTTCTGGGTACAAAGTTGGAGTATATGGATTTAAGCTTATAAGAGCAACTGAACAGTCATTTGTAATGTGTATAACATGAGGTGAAGAGAAGCATTTAAAGTTAAGAGTGACCTTCAGTAGAGAAGAAAATTATCTGGTGACTGCTATTGTTGATCTTGGAATGTGTTTCAGACCTTAGGTGTGGACTTTATATCACCCTCGGGGCACTTAATAACAACTAAACGAGCATTAACTGCTGAAGTCAGTGGAGTTTTATCAGTGTGAATCCAGGGGTATTGTTGTCTTTGTCTTGTCACAAAATAAGTTCAAAATAATGGTGCAGAAAAAGGAGTGGAGAGAAACATTCTGAGGTCTGATTCTCTGGTCATTCCATCCTGTTACACCAGGACATTTGTGACCAGGACAATTGTGAACTAAACTTGACATGTCTGACTAGGACAAATGCAATGCAAAAGAATTCAATTAAATAGAAATTTCTTTCTAGTGAAAAATAAAATTAAAAGAGGAAGAGAACTTTTACAGGATGGGTGTTAATCCTGGATTTTTGTTTAACTAGGCTTTCAGCAACCTGTGTGCTCTCTATTCATTACGATCATCATACCTGGCTTAGTATCATAAAAATAACAAAAGCCCAAGAACATGATACATTTGTTTCATAGGAAGATTTAGTTGTCCTGATCTGATTCTCATATAAGAAGAGATGTTTCAGTACAACACAAACTGTTAGAATGTGGGTATCTAGGAGCATCCCACATCAGGTTTTCTATTGATTCCTAATCTGAATAGATGTGCCCCACACAGCTGTCCAGATGTTGATGCTGGTGCCTTTGAGAGGAATTGTAGCCTTCTGGCTGGGGCTGGCATCTTGCTGTTCTTACTGACCTTCAGAGCAAGATCTTTGCCAAATGCAAACCCCAAACACGATGACTAAACAAAGTGAACTGTTTTGTATGAATCCAACATGCTCAGATCCTCCAGGAGCAGAACAATTGGATGTTTTGTGTGCCCCTATCTGTTGGTGACAGTACCTTTGGTCAGGCTGTCAGAGCCATCAATACATGTTTGTCTGCTCTCTGCTAATATCCTTAGCAGCCCAACAGGCCTGCACACAGGGAAGTGTGCTGGCTATAATCCTGTGAGCAGATCATCAGCTCTACCTTCTCCCTGATACTTCCCACTGAGCAGGTTGGAGCTCCCTGAAGGGCTGCCCATGATGGACAGCAGGCTGGGCTTTTCAAGTCTAGCCCAAAGTAAATAAGAAAAGAAGTCTTACGAAATGAAAAAAACTAAGTCTTTTGTAATATACAGCAGTATGATGATGGTTATTATGGACTCTGTATCAGACCCATGTGAAATGAAGTTGTTGATGTTAAACACAAAAATATCTGAGATAATTTTACATCCATTCAAAACAAAAGGGGAAGAGGGAACGAAAAAGTGAAAAAGAAAGGGGTCAATGTTTGTTTAACAGAAAAAAGCAGCATTTGTAGGGGGAAAATTATAATTCTAGGGCATTTTTAGGGCCATTAAAAAGAATAAAGAATAAAAATAGAGAGAGCTGGAAAAAGCAATAAAATCTATAAACATTAATTCATGGCCAGTGTTTTTGAAGTATATGACATTTTTTTCCACAAATCCACTAACAGGGTTCTAAATATGAGTGAGAATAGCAAATTGCTTTTTCCACTCTTGGATCTATAGCTTCAGCTCTACACTTGAATAAAAACATTAACCATCAGGCATACTTATTTCTTTTGTTTATGGTCAGCCTCAGGAATTTTTCAGCTCAAATCAATAATTAAAATGTTTATTAGCCATGGTAAGTGTTATAAATGCAACTTTGTTAAATGTGGATTATACATACATATATGTGTGTGTATATATATATATATCTCATCTTGAATAACTGATATATTTATGGCCAGATTTTTTTAACCAAGTAATAGAATTTCAGAAGAGAGTCAGTGTATAATTTCATATTTGCTCAGTATATGCTGTATTCACTGAGGAGATTCAAACAATTTGGTATCTTTTTATTTCCTTTCCATAATAGAAAGCAGTAAATTGTTCTTAAGAAAAAGAGATTCACACGGGGTTTATTTCAAGTGCTACAGAAAGCATGGGCTTTAGTGTACATGTTTGTAGAAGATCACAGAAGAAATGATTGAAGGAAGTAGAGCTCCTGGTGCAACGAGAATTTTGAGTATCCATCTCTGATGAGTTAAAAGTAATACAATACCTACCTGAGATTACCTATGTAGTAGATAATGCATATGGATATGCGTATGGAGCAATATTTGGGTGTATATTTGAAAAGAGAGAATGAGAGTTGAAGTCCATGTTTTGGATAGAAGAGGGATCATGGGTCCCTACACAGTCCTCTGCCACAGAGGGGCAAAGGTTCAATAGACCCCCACTTCTATTCCTACCCCTTCCATGGCTCTCTGGCCAGGAACAGTTCTCTTGGTAAGGAATTAAAGGATGATTCTTAATTGTCAGGCTCTTGGGATTTAACACTGAATAGAGTGAAGTAGGTCTAAAGCTTTTTTGAAAGCTGGAACACCTGTATTTTTAGACATCCACAGAAATATTGATCTGATGGGATTTGATTTTTTCAGCTTTCCCTTAACAATGCCATGATATCAAGTACTTTTTCCTGATGAAACAGAAAACACTTTCCTCTTTTTGCTTTCTCTGAGTGTGCCTATCTCTGAAGTGGAGCTGCACATCCAGCTGCTGAGGTGCTGGCCCAGAGTGCCACTGCTTCAGCTGCCTGCTGCTCTCCTTTGTGTCCAGCAGCAATGTCTTACTGAGAGTCAGTCTAGCTCTGCTGGGTTCTCCCTTCTAGCCACAGGGCCTGGTAAAAGTAAAATAGTTCAATATTCTGCGTTGCCCTTATCCTTACACCAGTTGTTCTAGCTCAGGGTACTTTATTCTCACATGATCACTATTTTCACTCTATAGCTTTTCAAGTGCCTTAGTTTAATAAATATATGAAAAGCTCTTCTCTGAATGTCTCCTTAAAGAAATGTCTGCTGTGATATTATGAGAGGTCACACACAGGGACACCACAGGTTCTGTGGTAGCCAAAATCAAAGGTGGAGATTTTTGTTAAAACCTTTCAGATTATTTTAGAATCATTAAACTGTGAAATAACTATTTTGTTAGCTTAATTTTTTTTTCTATATATAACATTTATTCCTCTTCATCATTCCTTGTATTTGCTCCTCATAGCTATTTGTTGCATCTTGCTTCCGATGAAAGTGCAAACTCTGAATAAGCCTCAAATCTTCTTGCTCACTGACCTAGCACAATGAAGCCAACACAACATCCCCATCACTGCAAACAGTAATCAGCTCTCCTAAAGAAGGCATAGGTAAGCAATGCCCTTCTCAGTGTGAAGTCACAAGGCACAGGTGTGGTTTGTGCTGTTGTCCAACATATTCCTTAGGAATCACGTTCTGTGAACTACACTTTATTATGCATTTCTTAGAATAAAGCAATTATCCTGTAAACCAAAGTAATGTATCCACATTTTAAAAGGGAACTCATTTATATGAGTTTAAACACTCTGTTTTGTGTTTCCGAGAGTGGAGAAAATCAAGTCTAATAGGAAAGCCATTATTATATATCTGGTGTAATAAACACTAATAACAAATTTCTAAAGGCTGTCCAGAATTAGTAGCTATGTGTCCTCTATTTTGTTCTCATTTATGGCACTGGTAGTACCAACAAAATCCTCACAGTCCCTTAAGTCTCCTTCTTCCAATTTGTGATCAGAGCTGGGCTTTTTGTTACTATTGATACTAATCTGACCTTACTAACCAGAGTTTCTGGCTGCCAAGGGGCTCTTCCAACTTTTGCAAAGGACTGAAGGACTGGAAGTCCACTGTACTTCTGCAGTCTAAGGCACTCTGTAGTTGTAAGGGCAACAAGGTTAGAAATTTTGTGTGTTTTTTCACTTAATTCCTAAAACATTTATCCAGAATGAAGAAAAAAATATTCATACTGTGTGGAAACTGCAAGATGAGTGCCATTTAAAATACTTATCCACTCTTTTTTATGGCAACTGTGGCAGAGTTAGTGTGGCAAAGAGAAGTGCAAGGCTGGTAGATCCAGAATACCAGGTACATTGTATGCAGCCTGGCATACGAGCAAAAACATTGCAAAAACAAACAAAAGCAAAATTCTAACAAAAATTAATAATTCTCAGCTAAAGGGAAAAGGCTGGTATCTGCTGAAACTACAGGATAGGAAGGATACTGAGCTCCTGCTCTGCCATATGGAGACAAGATGGGTTTTGAATATGCTGTGGCTTTCCACAGTGGACTTGGAAAGTGCAATCCTATGTGTGAAACAACCAGCTTGCCTGTGCCTTCCCATGCCAGAGTCTCTTTTGACCCTGCTCAAAAAGGAAAACATTTATTAAATGAGAAATAGAAGACAGAACCTCAAAAATATGGCCAAATATACGTTAGTCTAAGTATATAATGAGTACAACAGGAATTCATCAGGATTAAAAAAATTCTTTTTTTGTTCTGGACTCAGTACAGACCCTGCAAAAGAGAAGGTTAATCCTTAATATGGACGCCTAGTTTTGAGATGCTATGGTAGGAAATAGCTCCTTCCAGCCTAATTTCATCTGGGTTAGCCCACAGGCTCTGTGCCCATAGAGCTGGACTATTTCTCATCCAGCAAACCTCAGTAAAGGGGAAGGTATTCTGTACAGGGCACTGGTCAGGGCTGGGACTTCTCATTGCTACAGTAATACAAATAATCCATTATATTACGAGTCTTTGAAAGAAAAATGTTTGACTGTATGCAGCAAGTAATCGTGTTTGATGTACCTCCAGTCAGGGGGTGAGCCTTGCAAAACTCAGCTGCTTCTCTCAGCAAGTTTCTGCCTTGTAAACTGTGCCTTTGTTTTGTGTCTGTGTGGGCTCTGATGCCTTCGATTTCCCTTTGATGTATGAATGAATCCAGTGCTTCACGACAAAACTCAAACTAGACCTGGAAAAGCACAGCAGGAGAGAAGAAAGAAGGGAAATGGAAAGGGTAGTTTTAAATATCCACACCACTAAAGCTGGTGAAATGATCTGTGTACAGACAGGATGATTGTGTATTTGCTCTTTGTGGCCATTTGGGGCAGTTGAGGCTTGTGGGTGTACTTGAGATTGGATGGGTGGTTTTTTGTTTAGTAGTACCTATGTGTGTGAGCAGTGGCAACATAAAACAGTAAAAGTTATGACCAGTGACTCACTGACCAGAAATGGTCTGATTTGTACTGTCTGAAGCTGTGCAGACACAGAGCATGAATGACTGGAGAACTGTCTGTAAGAGTTCAGAGGCAGAATTTGTTTATGTGCTTGCTTGCATCTGTCAAGTCACTCAATGCAGCAGCTAATTCAGGTGATTACAGAAACCTAATCTTGGACAAGCTGCAAGAAGAGAAATGGGCTGAAGACCAGGCTGCTATGGCCTGTGCATGGCAGGAGCAATCTGCCCTCTCCTGGTGGGGGGGGAGAAGGGGAAGAAGGGTGCTTCTTTGCTTGCACCTGTGCATCCCCTGGCTCCTAATCTCTGAGGGTCTTTTAACTGTCTGGTTATCCCATAAAGAAATGGAAAAGAGGGGATGTGTCCTGTCTTGCTATGGTGTGTCTGTGTGAGGGAGGAGGGTCTGTTCCCCGGGCTCAGAGTCTGGCAAAGCCACACAGGACAATGTGCAGGACAAGCTGCCCTTCTCCTTTAGGTTTCAGAATTGTGAAACAGAGCCCAGCTGTACTGGGCCTCAGTTTGTGTAATAAAGTTGTGTGCTATAAATGGATTGGCCAGTTGTGACTGGAACCACAATCCTCAGAGAACCTTTCAGCAAATCTGGTTTGAGTTTCAAGTTGCAGTGAAATATGAAACGAGGTGGGTTTCATGGGTTTTCAGGTTTTGTTGAAAACGGTTCAACCAGCTCTAGTCAGTAGCTGTTGCTTTTTCAGTTTCCTCCCTCTAATGTGTCTCTGGTATTTCTAGTTGAATATGCCTCAGATTAAGTGTTAACAGGAAAAGGGCTGGAAATACAGCCCCTAAATATGACTCAACTCACAGGGAACTCAGAAAGGGTGCAGAGGATGATCTTTCCTTATTAAATTCCTCTTTTGGTCCCCTTTCTTGTGGAACCTTACCAAAATTTCATGTTTGCGTGGAGATTTTTGGCCTGTTTCTCTAGCTGCGATAATCGCATCATAGATCACCTCCTAACTGGCTGGGGCAAGTGGAAAAGGAGCCCTGCAGGCTGAGTTTGGCAGGTGGACAGGAGACCTGGGGAAGCAGTCGGATTCCCAGCTGGCCATGGCGCGCACAGCCGGGGCAGCAGGCTGCGTGCGGAGCCGGGAGCCGCCAGGCGCTCGCCTTCCCAGCTGGCAAGGGGAGCGCGGGGCCTGCAGGAGTGGCTGCTTTCCGTTTGGCTGCCCAGGTTGAGCGAGAGGCCAAGAAATGAGGTTCAGTTCCCATTAGCCTGTCTGGTTCTTGATTTGCTTCCTTTAGTTAAAAGAGGCAGAGAATACTGATGATGTTTTGCCAGGCACAGGATTGAAGCTGAGTGGCATGGAAGAATAGAGACTTAAATAAGCACAGCTCGCTGTCTCCACTTGCTTTTGTCAGTTCGTGTAACAACCTTGCTGCCAGCAACCTTCCCTGCAAAAGAGAGGAAAAATCCAGGGTCACTGGGAGGTGATTGTGCAGTTCTACGTTTGGTATTTAAGGTTGTTTTAAATTATTACAGAACCATTTAAATTGGTAGAAATACTTTGTTAGCCTAAGCAGTGATGTTTTAAATATTTAGGAAAAGATTACTAATTTAGTGATTTCTTCCCAGGTGTATTGGAAAATATATTTAGTAGTTCATCTGTTAAAAGGTTATTTAAATACATCACAAGTATTTTATTTATGAAATTGAAATTTCGTCTCCTCTGAAAGTATATTTGTATTATATGAATTCTTTTTAACGTGTAGTAATTATGAGAGGGACAACAAGAAATCTTCTGTTAATATGTGGCTAGCACCATTGTAAAACCTGATTTTTAATTTTTTCCCCTCATTGCCTTCAGTTATTCCTTTGGAATTTGTGGTCTGTTTTTAAAAATCACTTCTGATTTCTGTGCCAGCCTTCGCTGGAGTTTGTAATAACATACTGTAATTTAGGCAGCTCTGAGAAAGTCCCATGTGTAAAGTTATCTGTGTAGAGCCTGCATGATCAGAATCCAAGACAGCCCCAATTTCACTGAGTGCAAGATATTAACATTTTAAAATGACTTCAGATCCATGATTCAGTAAAAGCCAGCAGAACCTGGACTTCAGGGCTCCCTGCACTGCAGGCAGTAGCACATCTGTTGCCTCACTTGTAACAGTGCTAATGGCCAAGACTTTGGCAGCATGTACTTCAGCTGAGAAGCTCCCAATGCCTTTGGAAGGTATGAGCAGCCTGGGCTGAAGTTTGTGCTAGTGCAGTTCCCTCTTGATATCTGAATTGACCACTGCATTTCATCCAAGAGATTTACAGGTGCAGCTTTACATTTACATCCAGTCCCAGTGTAGAGACACCATGAGATGCTTTAGAGTTTTACTGTTGATTTTTTGGAGATAACACCAATCTACGTACATAGCCAGTGGTCTTTTTCTATTTGAATCCCCTTTATAGTCAGCATACTTTGAAACCAGTCTCCAAGTCTCATCACACCACAGCCAAATGCAAGGCTATGAATGAACTCATAGATGTAGTTACTCGGTGGGGCACTCCTAGTCTATCATCAAGTCTGTCTAGAGAAATGTATCTAAGGATGTCTCCAAGGTGTAACACAGAATTCCAGGGAGATGGAATCCAAGCTGGTTCAAGTGCTGCAAGGAGTATGACCAGCTTTCTCTGGCAGTCCCTCTGGACTCATTATTCCATGTTATTCCGGGCCTGTGGGTCCTGAGTTGGCTACTGGGCCCTCATTCTGGGGGATGAGTCACAGGTGAGAAGCTGAGACTGTGCATCAAACCCCAGTGTCTTGAAGCAGCTGATCAAGGAAAGCTGCTCAACCAAGTAGCACCTTCTGAGCCATGGAGGGGTATTGCAGAGAGCCTCAAACATGGTGCTGGATGTGACTAAGCAAAACCAACAGATAAGTAATGTTCTTACTACCCAGTTATGTGTAGAAGGTCAAGTAATGAGGGTAAACTACAGTCCAAAACACCCACTCTTGAGCTTTCATTGACCCACATCACTATGATTTTATTAAAACACACAAGATCTATAAGAAGCATGAGCAACCTGGCCTTTGAAAGCACTTGAAAACCTTGTTCAGGAAGCCAGGTCCAATGACATTTGAGGAGAGAAGAACACATTACCCTGTGTTCTCTCACTGGAAACCAGTGTCCTTGCAACACAAACACAGCACAAGAAATTCCAGGGGAATTCATTCCAGATTCACACTTTGGATCCCAAGCTGGACTTCCCCACTGCCTTGGGGAAAGTGGATTTGTAAAGCTCAGCACATTCTCAGTGTACAGCTCTCTCCCAGAAGAAAACATATATTTGCCTGCCTTTAATGTTGCAAAGTTCTACTTTTTCCATAATCAGTTTTAATCATAGTACTTATAAGTTGTTTCATTTTACTTTTTTTTAATAACAGTTGATTGCCACGTTATATAGGCAATAACCTATAAACTGGAATTGCTTTACACTCATAAAGGCTTAAAATAGCAAGTCTAATTTGTTTATTAAAAAGTGATAAAAAAAAGACAATGCCCCATGCTGAGACTTTGTACACCACCTTTCAATTCTATAGTACATCTTTATAGCTGTGTTATAAACCCCTCATAAATGGGTTTTGTAGTAAAAGTGCTGACACAACTTTAACTATAGAATCTTGAACAGCAGCAACGTAATAAAAGATCAGACTGTAATGCTAGATTATAAAGAAAGAAACATGGTATGCAAAACAGAGCAAAAGGTTTCCAGTACTAATGGATCCTAATACAAAGATACTATTTATTGATGAAAGGAATAATCTGGCAAAGTTTTTAACCAGCCTTTCGAACATTTCTCATTTGACTTTGGGGCTGTTGGTGTGCGTTGGCTGGGTCCAGAGAACTGGTGGGTTTGTGTTGCCCAATTTTGGCGTGAACAGCTGACTGTGCATGAAGTACACTCAGTTTGTACTGTAGAAGGAATCAGTAAACTGGTGACCTGAGAGAAATGTGCTTCTTTAAGGGGTCTTTAGTGAGACAAATCAGGTGTGAGACATTCCTGCAGCAATACAAGCTGGTTGCTGTCTATCCATGTTCTTGACAGCAGCTAAAACAGCATCCAAGTCAATAGCAGTTGTTTGTGTTTCAAGAGAATCCTTCTGGGGTAGCATATGCCAAACAAATTTTACTATTGCCTCTTATTTGTCAGATTAAAGGTCTGTGAATTAGTGAGACTCATGAGGAAAATGATGACTTTAGCCAGAGGAAGATATCTAGCAATTGTGTATTGTAATGGAAATGGCTGGGGGGCACTTGTGGAAGCATTCAGACTACGTCAAGTCACTTTGTTGTTGTTCAGCTTGGATGTACCTGTAACATAGTTTACCACATGCAACTGAAAATCAATTTGTTCTCTTCAATTCTAAGCTACCTCTCAAATTAAGTGCTATAAAACATTTCAAATAGAACAAAGAAAGCTGGCTGAAATAGTATTTCATCTCCTGAAATAAGGGTTTGTCAAAGCCAGTCGCTTTACACATGGCCAAGGAGAACACTGCTCATTTGAAAGGCTATTGAGAATCTGAGAGCTCATAAGTTCAAGTCCATCTGCTGCAGACTTCATGCACTACTAGCTATTACAGTAGCTTGACAATAATCTCAGCATCATCTTTTATTCTAGTCACAAAGGGCTGTCAAAAACCAAATAGTAAGAATTACTATAAACAGCAATGATTCAGTCTCAATGGCAATGGCTCTCTATATTCTAGCAATGTAATCTACTGCTCTGCCCTTAAATTGGATATAGCATATGAAGTCCGTCAGCCATGCAGAAAGTGAAAATGTATATTGTCAAGGCCTTTGCTGTCGGTGAAACTGCTGATGAAGAGTCACAAAAGGAGTTTTAAATGCCCTAGAAGAAATTTCAAGTAACATTAAAGTCACAAATAGCAAATTTGACAACTCCCTCTGGACTAAGAAACCGCCTTCAAAAGTTTTATATTAGCTTCATGCATCATTGTTATAATTTATTAATGTACAGTTTTTAGTTTTTCACAGTGCATGGCTGGGGAATGGTAACTGTAACTTCTTTTTCATGATAAACAGCTGTTGAAAGATTTGCCAATATTCCCTCCTCTTATAATTCAAAAATGCATGCATTGCTTTTTATATTTCTGCTTCCCCAAAAGCATAATAAGATACTATATTTATGATTTAATCGATGAAACCTGTTCTCCGTGGATATTACTACATTGTTTAGTTTGCTAATGTGCATATTTGCACCTAATCTATTAAAAATCAGATATCATGGCTGCATTAGGGCATGCACTGTGTGAAAGCCGTCTTTAAGGCTTCGGCTTTTTCAGTATTCAGTAATTCTCTGGCAATTCCTATTCATCTTTGATTACAATCTCAGGAGCCTGGAAGAAAGAAACAAAATTGATAGGCAGTAAAAATACAGAATTTTGAAAAGGTCACCTGCTAGCAGGATTAAAACTTTGAATCCACCTGCTCATTATAAAGAATGTACCAAACATGAAATGGCATAACTTGAATCTGTTCTTGCAGCAAATTGGTTTATGTGACTACCAAATGTCATTTACCATTCTTATGGCAGTCTGTGTACAGAGAAATTTCTGCCCTGGCTGGGTATTGATTATGCCAACAGCTGATGCATGTTCTGTTCTAAGGAAGGACATTTTAAATTGTCCAGCCCCTGTAGCTGCTGAAATTCTTAATCCAGGTCTGTTCCTTCCCCCTCCAAGTACAGTGTCTGTCTTGCTGTTTTGCATCTGGGTTTCTCCATGACCCATATGACCCTATTTCCAGAGCCCATAATCTGTCCTTGATTTTTTGTCCTTTCTTGTGTACCATGACAACCAAAAGGCCATGTTGTTATTTCTATGAAATGTGTTAGAATGACAGGATCCTTAATTTAACCATACAACCAAACTCAGCTCTGGTGATATTTGCCACATTCCTTCAAAAGGAAAGTGTTGTTCAGTTAGAGGCCTGACTGAAGTACTTTAGAAGTTATTTAAATGTAATGATCTTCTTAATATTTATTATAGTCAAATTTTTCATTTGACCTTAAGCAACTCTCAGGGTAGATTCAGGTAAATGGCAAGGGGAAAATCTACAATTTTCTAATAAATTCCACCCAAAGCATTGCAAAGGCAAGATAGCACATGGGCCAGATTATGCCTTCTAAACTCAATGACAAATTCTTGATTTTATTTCATCTTTTGTGTCCCAGTTATTATGAACAATCTGGTTTTTGGTAATAGTTATTTGAAATCCTTATCTCTGTTACTGAAATAGAGTGCTGTAGCTGGCGACAGTTGATCCATGGTACAGTTTGATTTAGCTACTGATACAGAAATGTAACACTTTTCTGCTTCCTTGCATCACTGCACATAGCACTTTCTGCTTCCTCTTGTGCCTCCCTCAAGGATGGATTCTTGTACTCTCGCAACCCCTTACTAGTGTAAGGAAGTTCGGGAGGTAGCCCTGAGGATTCTGCATTACAAACCCTGGATTTTGTCTACAAGCTCATATTGCCCCTAAAGATGGAGTGAAATTTGTCTGTATCAGAGAAGGGTTAGAAAAGAAGGTTTCAAAAGATAATTGAAGGAGAAATGGAGGCACTGCGCAAGGAAAGATGAAGTGGGAATGTGTGTGAAATATAAAGAGTGACAAATAGTTTTCATTCTTTATAGTCTTGTTTTAAATACCTTTGATTTCATGATATCATTACACAAAAAGCAAGGTGGAACAACCCCCAGTTTTGGGCTTTGACACTAAGCCACTGTTGTGTAAAAGCAGTTATCTAATATTCCTGGCCCCAGACTATTCCAGCACATACCATTACACTGATAGCAGAGAACAAGGGTAGAAGTCATTTTGGCTTCCCTTCTGCCATAAATGAAGCTATTCTAAATGTTTCAAAATGTTTGTCCAGTACCTTAGATCAGCACAGTAACCACAGCTATCTTAATAATTACCCAAGGACAGATAAACTAAGGACACAAGCAAATGTTTGCTGTGTAGGCATTTAGGCAATGGTAAGTTATGATAAAATAAAGTAATATTATATTTTGTTTTTGTGGCACTGGCCTCAGGAATTGCTGTGCACCCTGCAAATCCATCCTCTACCTTTTCCCTCATCCTGGTGCATCAGGTCTACTCATTTGGCTTATACAGTCAAGACGTGCTAGCATTTCGAGCCAGGGTTTGTGTTCTGTTTACACTGGCCCAGTTTGGAGGTAATCCCATTGATTTCCCTGGACCAACAGTGACTTAAACGGAATGGATCTTCCAGGAGCTTTTCTTCAGATCAGGGCTTGGCAATGTGGCAGGAAATCCTTTAGAACTACCTGGATGTAGCATCCATTGACACTCTCTGACACAGCAAGTTTTGACTTTACTGAGAGATTAAAGTGAGAAAGTGGGAGAAAGATACCACTTAAATTTTATCAGGACTCCTTTGTGACTGTGTCTTGGATAGTGACTACCCAATCTGAGCATAGCATGAAGATCAAAAAGGGTTTTAATTATGTCTCTGTAAAGCATCCTGCTCCGAAGTGGGTTTCTCCTGTCACTCTAGCTATGTAAGAATTTAGTACTTTTTGTTGTCTTGAGGACATGGGTTGATTACAGAGAAGCCAGTAGAGATAAAAAACTGAATTAGGACAGCTTGGTATTTTGTTTTCCACATGTTCTGTCTGTTTATTTTCTTGGACCTCATCACTTTCTTTTTAGCATATGTCACTACTTTAGAGGGACAGGAAGCACAGTCTGCTTTGATATGAGCTCCATTCTGCCTTTATTTTAGAAATTGCTAGATAACAAGTGGATACAAAAGAAACGAAGGCCATAATCTGTTCACAGTTGCAAATTAGGTAAAATGACTGAAATTGTTCATATAAAAGAAAAGTGGCTTTGACCCTGTCATGAACTAGTAAAAAAGTTACAGGAAGTGATGAGGAGGTTCACATATTTAGATGGCTAGCTAGAGCTTTTACCTGTAGGAATCAAAAAAAGAAAAAAAAAAAAAGTTGCATAAAATCTCTTTTATTCAAAACAGAATGGCAATGTGAGCTCAATTGACATGAGTTCTGTGATCCATAAACTGGATCATTCCTTTACTGCTGAAGGAGCACCTGACCCTGCCTCCTTATTTCACCTCCCACCACCCTCCACCCACTTGCCAAGGCAGACAATGCATAGCTCACACCTCCACGTAACTGCAGATACAGAAGATGCCAGGAATACCCTTAGTGGATTTTTGAAACCATTTTGTAAGTATCTGCCACTTTTTAATCTGTGTATCCTTGTCTTATGATTGCAAAACAAATAAAAAGTGCACTAATTGTTATTGTGATAGTGCTTTTAATTTAAGTATTTCAAAAAATAATAAGTAGTGCTCTGAAGTTCTCCTTTCATTCGCTCTATGTTTTGCTTTGCTCTCCCATTAAAATCACCTTTGCTGTTTATTTGTCATTAATTTTCTCCTCATCTGCAGTCCTTTCTCTACCTTCTTGCTGCTTTCATTGTTTGTCCAGTTCACTGTGGTGGCTCCTCTGTGGGGCTGCCCCAGGTGGTCAGAGCTGCTGCATTCTGGCTGTGTGAGTGTGCAGATTGACAGTGAGCTCCTTGGGAGGGCTGGGATGAATTTTGTGATGTCACAGGCAGATCTGGGCACCTTTTGATCCAAGGGCACCTTACATAAGATGTGCAAGCACTCTCAAAATAATGATGGTTCTAGGGGAGATGAGCTTTCTCAGAGAATACCTTCTTCCATTCAGCTTCTCAGTCATGCCTGACTGAAATCCAGCCACTCATATGGAATGAAGATGTCTGGCTGGACATAGCTGCACACAGCTGGAAATTGGTTCATTTTTTTCTCACCTACTTTCCAAAAGTTTCATTCTGATGCAGAATAACCTGGGGAGAATCCTGGACCAGGTGAGGGCTTTGAAGGTCAAGAAACAGATGCTTGGGAAGAACCCTCATTAAATACAAGCAGAGCAAAACTTTTCAGTGAAACATCAGGGACAAATTAATGGTGCAACAAATACAATAACTGCCTCTTTATGCATGTGACACACAGCTCACAGCACAACAGCCAACCTCCTGTTCAATGGACCCTGTGTTCAGTAAGAGCCCTTAGAATAGCCCTGCTCTTAGGTTTCCACATTAAGAATTTTGTCTGGAGTGGGCAGCTGAATCCATAGGCATATTTAGTCCCTTTTTTTAGCTTTGTATCAACACTACAGACAAGATAGAGACTGACCATGCCACTTGAAGGAGGTTTGCAGAGTGACTCACTGTTTTATTTCTAATTTGGTAGTGTATCATTTTTCCCCCACCTGCACTAGGGTGCCATTGTAAGCAGCTGAAATGATTGCTTGAAGAAGCAAGATAATGTCAGATTTCCTGAAATCTGCAGTGCAGTCTTGATTCTGGTGCACGAATCATGCAAGAGAAAATATGATCTCTCTTAACTAAATGATTTTTTCTAAGAACTAAGAAATTATTTTTCTAAGTGATCCAGAAGAGAGCATTACCCAATTACCCAACCATGGCCTTCTGTTGTTGCATCTCATGGTCTCACCATCATGTAGGCAAAAAGCTGAGCCAGTAAGTGTGGTTTCAAAAGCTTTGTGATTTTAGAGTGCATTGTTCCTTTTCTGTGGTTTCATTCTAGGTGAGTGTACACGAGCAATTACAATTCTTTCAGCAGATAATTGGCTTTAATGGTATTCTTAGTTGTAATTATGAAGCAGCACTTTGACTGCTCGTACAATGGCTGTAGGTGCAGTGGTGTCAAGAATCCCCTAATCTGGCTGTAAAGCAGTTCTTTCAAGATGAGCTTTAATGCTCACCATGCCTGTACATCATTTTTCCGTCTTCTACCATGTGAAAGAAATTCAAAACTATTTGTTCATCTCAAACGAATGTAGTTCTCATGTTGGTTTAGAGCATACAGTACTCTGACTGTAACTGCTTTACTACATTTCAAATGTCTGTTTTGGTAGGTATGAATGACAGAAAGTACTGACAGCTCATTAGAACTGGGCCTATAAACAATGCTTTGGGTTTACCAGGCCTTTGCAGGAGAAGATACAAATAATGCAAAGTGAAAACACTTTATATTTCTTTCTCGTCTTACCCTGAGTAATGCTCAAGTATCCCTTCTTATTATTTCCAGTTGTTTTACACAAAGGCTGCTATATTTAAGGCCAGAATATGTGCAGCATATGTTAAGCTATTTATAGATTTACAATTACCTCATCAGACAGAATCAGGCAGATGGTAAACATTACTACCAGGCATAAGTACATTTAGAATCAGACATTTAAATAAATTCAGATCTGTCTCAAGCTTATTTAAAGGGTTTTATCTCTTAAGCCGTTTGAGGTGTCTGGTTTTGCTGAGTATATTTGTATCACATTCAGATATCAGGCTGTATGACAAATAGCTTATAGATAGCCATAACAATCAGATTACATTAATTCTTGGGTTTTGAATCTGACATGGCCAATTGAACTAGTAAGCCAAATTAATTTGAAAATAAAGAGAATAAAATTTTTAGATTGAAAACTATAATGGCTGACTTCTTTGATGGTGTTGAAAGAATATACATGCTTTAGGGAACATCATTTGGTCTCTCTCTAAAGCTGAAAGACGGCATATAGAGATTAAAAAACTGACAAAGGCCAAATTATAATCTTTCAATTTCAAAACCCCAGGCTATAGTTGCTTTTTGCATGAATCTTGCAGAAGAACAAAAATAAGAGTTCAAACTAGATCTGAGAATTGAGTGAGCATTTTAGTTGAATGTGATTAAAGTTCCCCCAATTGCTTAAAAACATTTGCATTCTTCAAGGCTGTTATTTTATAAAATATATGTACAGTTAAATGTTGTTGACAGATGAAACCAGGAAAAGTCAGAAAAGCAGATTTTGTCATTTGAATTGAGCTACCTGGGTTTGGGTGTTCTTTTTTTATCTGTCAGGGCTCATTTTCTGTGTTTCTTCAGAACTCCTCATCTGATGCACTGTGATGCAAATCTGTTAACCTGTTTTTCTTTGGATGGCAGGGAAAGAATGCAATGATCCAAATTCTACCCTTTCTTACTACTGCGCTAATCCAGAACAATGCAGTGAAAGTCAAAGCAACTCCTTCAGAACAGCTGCATTGTAGCTGAAAACAGAATTTGGCCTGAGGTCTCTTTAAGACACAGTCTGGGCCAGAGGCCCAAAAATACAAAACAAACCTGAGGAAATAGAAAATGATGTATCCAGAAATCTGCTCTCTCAAGGCAGATAGCATGTCCCCGGATGCTGGCTGCAGGAAGGGGATGTGTGACTTCCACACTAGCTCCTCATCTGTGCAGCAGCTTGTAAAAACAGTGGGACTAAAGTCCTGGCCAGCGGGAAATTGCTGCTGCCTCGGGGCACAGTGTCACAGGCTGCAGGGAAGGAGCCCTTCCAGTAGGGACAGGCTCCCAAAGCTTGTCCAAGGTGCTTCTACCAGCCCTAGTCCTGGCCAGACTGGTGAGCTGCTGACAGCTACCGGCATTTTTCTGAAGCATCAACTGGATTAATCTGCAAAGTGCCCTGAACTACTGCCCCTGGGCACCGGTAATGGAGCAGGGCCAGGGGAGCCTGCACAGAGCCCACGGTGCTCCTCTAGGCTGCCAGCACGGGGAGCAGGGAAAAAGGTGAGCACAACCTTCACCTCCATGAAAGAGTTCATGCAGTTAATTCTGCTGTGTCTGTGTGTGCTATCACACACAGCCCTCTTCATCAGCCTTAGGTAAATATTTCTGGCTGGTAGCTGATCTGTAAAATGAGTATCCACCAGGACATGCCCACAGGCTGGAGCTATACCTCACTGATCAGTCAAATCATCCGGCCTTTTGAGATACCCTCTGGATTTTTTCAGTTCTCAACTTCACTGTGAAGTTCAGGAGGCACTCCACTCTCTACTTGAAGGGTAATTGTTTGTACATGTCTGTCTTCAAGTATTTTCTGAGGCTCTAGTTACTCTTTGGAAGGTCTCATTGGTATCCCAGAATTATAAGGCGCAGAGTAGTTTTGCACACCTTGAAGAAAAGAAGCAGTGATGTATTTGCAAGCATTTCTGAGATGATTATGGTAATTTGCCATGCCAACTGCCACATAACTGCTAGGGTGTTGGATTTTTTTTTCCAATTTGCCCTGTAACTGTGTTCAAGAAGCTAATCTTTTTCTGTAACTCTAAACCTTCAGCTTTTACAATGTAAAAAAAATTAAAAATCTTTCAAACACGAATTTATCTAAATGTGGAAGAGGGTAGTGAGCATTTTTGTGATAGCACAGGGGTTCAGAAGGGTGATGAGGAAGAAGATAAGGATGAGTGGGGACACCGCTCTGTGACAGCAGTCTCTGCACCTTGCTGTGGATACCTGCAGAACATTGTTATTATTATTATTACTGAGAGCCACCCAGCTGCTCACACTGGAGGGGACCTTGAGAGATCATCTGGTCCAACCTTTTGTCGCAGAGGGAACCTAAATAAGATTTTCTGGCACCCTGTCCAATCATGTCCTAAAATTCTCCAGTGGCAGGGGAGGTTGCTTCCATGAATGATTGCTCTCACTGTAAAAAATTTATTTCTTATATCAAGATTAAATATCTTTGTATTATATATTGATAGAGACTGCACAGGACACACAGCCATCCTAGACAGCCTGTGGACATTCAACAGCAGATACATATTCCATCCCTCTTCCTGCATATTATGAGATAGCTCACAAGATATCTTTGTTTGGTCCATGAATGTGTTAAATCCTAGACAGAATAGAGTCTGAATACAAATAATCTTCATACTGCAGCAAGTGATAAATATGAATTGTTTGCTCAGACTGTCATATCTATCAAACTCTATTGTTAAAAATATAAAGTAGAGCTAGTGTGGGGCTCACTAATGTGTTTAAATGTTATACTTGATTTCATTAAATATACTTGCAGGTCTGTCTTTGGATGTATAGAATTGTCTGGGGGCTTTAGACCTTTTTATTCCAGATAGCATTAACATGCTAACCCTAATCTCTCATGCCAAAGATGAAGAATGAACATTCTTTTGGAGAAAGTGGCTGCTTGTGGCTTGGATGATATACTGTTCACTGTGTACAAAAGACCTGTGGATGTGGCACTTGGGGACATGGTTTAGTGGTGGATTTGGCAATGCTGGATTAAAAGTCGGACTCTATGATCTTAAAGGTCTTTTCCAACATGAATAATTCCATGATTCCTTAACTCTCTTATTATAGGTGTCTCAATCCTCATTTCTTGTTTAAAATTCATTCATTTAAAATTCATTTTCACTTCATCTTCCATTGTCTATTTAATAACTGAAATCATATCAAGAGGGGGGAAAAAGTTTAAAAACCCAACAATTAAACATGCTGATAAAAGAAGCTTACCTCCAAAATCTCCCTGATAGTACAGATAAATCATGGTGAAATAGAAAGCTTAATGTAGTCTTGCTAATTTTAAATTAATTAATACTACGTATAGGCAAACCCTAAACATTTGAGTTTGTGATCACACTGCAGGAATCAATAGTATCATCATACTGATATGCAGAAAACATAATTTAGAGAGTCATGTTTTGTCATGGTTAATTTATTTCTGATAAGAATTCTGCTTTTTCTTTGCTGGTAAGGAAGATCTTGCTAAAAACCAAACCATCATTTCTTCCTTCATGTAAATATAACAAGCTTTAATTTAAAAAAAAAACTGGTCCTGTTATTCAGTCTTGCTTTAGTAAGTTGTCAAAATAATTGCTAAATGTAAGTTAATAATTTTGGTCCTTGATGTGTTTAGCCTGTTTCTCATTAGTTGCTCTAATTTGTTTTTATGTAGTTAAGAGCAGACTACTTTGATCTGAGATTGCTCCATTTCATTCAGTATCTTTAACTCTAATGAGTGTCATTTTAGTGATAAAAATGGTTCCTAGCAGAAGTGTTGTTTCAAAGTCTTATAATGGAATTAAGGAATTTACTGTTTGTGAAGAGAGCTAATCTTAGGGTGGTTATGAGTCTGGAAGAGAAAGGGTGGAAGTTACCCAAGTTATCAGTAAACAAGCAAGGGCCCTTTTATCTGAGCTTTTGACTGAAGAGAAAGGAAACTTTCTGCTTATAGATCCAGAAGTTTTCTGAGGAATGCAGAAAAACTATGTATGGAGAAATTGAAGGAAACATTTGTGTTTTATCAAGTAATTAGGAATACTTCAAGTAGTGTAGCCTCTGGATTGCATTCAATACAATATAGGTTTGAAATGTCCAAAACCAATTACTGTTTTCAAAGGAGTTCAGCTCATTTCTAGATCCTTAAGTGAGTGGAAAGTTTGGAAATCTGGCCAGTGGTGTCACACTGAGAACTTCAAGTGGTTAAATGCTTTGAAAGTCTGTCCTTAATCTTGTGCCAAATGGAAGGTGAGGTCTTCTCGATAATTTGGCCCAGAGTTTTGTAGTTAAAAGATTGGTTGCAAGTCCATTTGGAAAAGTGGCCTTTAATGAATTTCCTAAACATAATTCCCAACTTTTCTCAGTTACCAAATGCAGTGGTAGGGACAGGAAGCCTTCTCTAATGCTAAGATTCATAACTAGGTCTGTTGAAAAAAGTTCTGGGGTTTCTTTTTTTACAAGATATACAGTGGAAATTAACTGTTCTAGTGAGGGTAGCAGTAAGAAGCAGTGGAATCTTTTTCAAACTGTACATTACTCTCTGAAATTCAAGGAAAACTACTTGTTGGTCTTCTTCTTTTTTTTTTTTTTTTTCCACAATTATACAGGCTCCATGCAGAGCATAAAGCATAAATCAGGAGAAGAGTTTGCACATTTTGTATGTCAGCTGCAGACATGTGCAAGAACAATTTACAGAAAATTCTAGGACATGAAGCCAGAAAATATATCTTTTGTCTCCAGCAAAAGTGTTTGATTTTAAATGAAAATTGGTGAGAAGAGACAAAAGAACAAAAGACCTGTGAGCAATCTCTTTGCACTCTGTCTGCCACAAAATCTAGGGAAAGTCCCTGGAGATACAGAACAATATGAAATATCTTTTGCACTATGCTCAGCCTTTTGGTTGTTGCTGCTGAAATCCTTGGTGCTATCTTTTTGCCAAAAAAGGTCTTATATGATAAAAGTTACTTATTTGCTCTATTCACCAAAAGAAAGGTTGCTTGACACTGGCAGAAGAGGCTGGTGCTGTGCCACAGAGGAGCCTTACAGATGGATTACATCCTACCTATGTGATACAACATGGGTGTCTCAGCTGTGTGCTGACAAATGTAACATGGCACACACATCAGTTTGGAGTGAGAAAAGCCTGTTGCCATTTTGTTTTCAGATATAACAACTCATTGTCCTGGTACAAACCAAATGTCTTCAGTGATAAGCCAACCTGCCCTGGTTTTCAAGGCTGAATGGTAACTTCAAGATTAAGAGCAGGGCTATCTCCTGAATATATTCCTGTTTATCTAGATATCATAGATGATACTGGAGTAATCAAAAAGGGGGGATATTCAGGCTGCCATAAGGAAAAGTATGTGACAGGAACATATCTTGGACAGAGAGATTTCACAGCTGAGAAAAGCTGAGCGCTGTTCCCAGAGGCAGGGCTCCTTGCAGAGGCCTGGAGACTGCAAAGCTGCTGCTCCTTGTCCCAGTAATCTGCACATGCAGCAACAAATTGTGCCCTAGGATGCCTGATTCTGTTAATTGGGATTGGCAGGCACAATGGGGCTATGATCACAGTCACATTAAAATGATACATACTGACTGGGCTGAAAAAACACTCACATCAGGACATGCCCCTAGTGCCATTCCTCGTTTTTAAGGATATCTGAGAGGATACCACTAAATGTTTCCTGTGTTTCCTTCATGATTACTAAATAAGCTAATTAGAACTATTAGATGTAGGCTATTTGATTGCTAGAGATTTAACAGCACCTGCAAATAATTGTATGAATAGAGGCATGCATTAGCCTGCCATATATATACTGTAAACAGTAACCAGAACCTTTGCAGAAATATGCAATTGCCAAATTTTAACTGGATAAGGAATTCATTTAAAAACTGTATTTAAAATGGGCATCAAGGAAAACATAGATTGGTTTTGCGACCCAGTGTTTATGTACTTTATTCTGGGAGGAAAGCTGAAATGTCGTGATGGTTAGAAGAGGTTTCCACACGAGAGATTTCCCAGTGCATTTTTTATTTAAAACTCAAGCTAGTGGGTGACACCACAAGCAGATGTATCTGTAGAATTTCTGAAAGTGTGGAAATTGCAGCACCAAGGTCATGACTGCATGATGGTTCAGGAGAGGGGGAGTTGGAAATCTCTGAAGCTAGCCTTGTCTGTGGAAACACTGTCACATAAGGCCCATTCTGAGGATGTAGCAAAATGCAGTTTGACATTTGAAAAAAGCATATTCCACTAAACAGAAATCCAAACTCTCTACTAATGCATCGTGCTCAGAAGAATACAATTCACATAGATAAAAGCAGTAACATTACAGATACTTTATTTGAACTGTAAGGTAAAAACAGCTGATACATCTTGATATTTAGCTAAGTATCATCCAGTTAGTTAGCTGCGGGTCCACACTGTGTTACAGGCTTTCTCCACAGGAAAAAGTAATTTTATTAATAGATCAGTGGCATTTCATGACGAGTGCAGAAATTTGCAAGTTCTCCAGTGGTGGCAGGTTCTGCCTCCCTGGGAATGTGCCTTTCCACAGCCCCTCACTGCATGCTCACACACTGACTCAACCAACTCACGTGTGCTTACTCTTACTCAGCTCTTTAGAGAAATGTCAGCACCTTCTGGAACTTTCAGTTATCCCTAAAAATAGTCTTTGGTGACCATGGCAGCACCCAGGGCTTCACAAAGAAGCCACCACTGCACATCTGGCTGCTCACAGCATACAATGAATTGGACATAAGATAGACTCCAATAGAAGCTGGCACTTGAAAGTCACCACAGCCCTTTGCACCCAACTGTGCTCTCACAGCCAAGATCCAAATGTCACTCTGGGTGTAAAGGTGCCCAAAGATGGGTCAGGATTGCAAGGCTGGCAGCTGAGGCTGTGGAGTGTCCATGGTCTCAGAGGCCATCTGTCAGCCAAGCTGTGCGGGATCTGGAATCCTTCAAAAGGTCCTCAATTGAGCCCCAGCACCTACAGTTCTTCCAGTTCACACTCAGAATATTTTGGGTTGGAGGGGATCCACAAGGATCACCAAGCCCAACTCTTAAGTGATGGTCCCATGTGAGGATCAAGCCCACTGCCTTGGCATCATTAGCACTCTGAGTCCCAGGGTCCAACATGGCCACAAGAAAGGGAGAATCTTGGCTTCTGTAACACACCATGGATGTGCTAATGTTCTTTCAAGGATTGCAGTTGCATCACAGAATAAATTAGGCTACATTGTGAATTAATCCCATGCCTAATTTCAAGCACATGAGTAATGCCAGTGAAGATATCAGTGCTTTGCAGAATGGGAGGCTTGAAAAAGTTTTGATTTCTGGGAAAGTTTCTGCTGTTTATTCTGTAAAGTTAGCTAGATTCACTGAGGCAAGAAAAATGGAGCAAGTGTAACTTATTGCAAGTAAGGGCAGCAGTGTTTAGTGCAGAATCACAATGTGATCTTTAAACACCAGAGCGATTGAGTTGGGGCTAAAAATCAAGATGTTCCCATCTCTCCCCCTTCCAAAGTAGATCATTCAAAAGAAGGCAAATGGTTTTTCTTCTGCCTTTCTCCAGGCTATGGCCAAGCATAGAAAATTTTAGCATAAAAAGGACTTTTGAAGGTCTTTTAGAACGTGTGAAGTGACAAGGTAGAATGGAAGTGTTGTCTCAGCTGTAACTTTCAAGTCTTTATTAAGTTACATCTTGAATTCCTTTTTAATTTCTGTTAACTGTAAAGTGTCAATGTTGGAGTTTTAAATTATAAATAAAATGTTTGGTTTGACATATTTAATAAGATCTCATATCAACAGCCTGTCTGAATTGTTAATAGTTACCATAGCAACTTCACAATTTTTTTCTCAGTCATTATTTTCAGCCTTTGGTCACATCATTTTAAAGGTTTGCTTTCTGTGATAGCATAGCTTAGTTGCAAATTTATTCATACCATTCTTTTTTTTTAAAGGGCTACCCATTTCCTGCAGAACTGTCAAAGTTTCTAGCAGTTGAAAGCAAACTTGCTGTTTCTTTTGCAGCACTACACAGGCAGTTTCTAAAATAATGGTTTGGGACTAAGCAAGAAATGAACTGAGTCTGTGGTTGATAAACTGGCTTGTGGTTAATTCTGATAACCTTGAAAATGTTCCAAGCCTGAACTGTGGGATTATCAGGTTTAGGCTTTAATGTCTGTAGATTCCAATTTTCCATCTATAAATACTTACAGAAACGTAACTCTTTGTATGTATAAGTGCTTTTTTTCCCCCCTTTGCTCACTGCTTTGTATATTAAACTGAATATTTCAGAGAAAGTATCACACACCCACTTCATGTGGTCCTCACTTCAACCACCCCTCTGGGTCCTTCTTTATGTTATCCATCAATCCAAGGTCCAGCTACCCAAGATGCAATTTTTTTTCTCTCTCCATGACATTTCAAGACAGTTGAGATAATTTTTGAAATTCAGGAGTAATTGTCACAGGTGGCTGAACAGAGATTTTGGAGTAGTAAAAAACAATATTTGAAATGGTTGTGCTGAAATCCATTTGTCTCAGAATATTTGCTTCATGCCATTTGAGAAACATCCAATTAGTAGGCCTGTAAGGGATATGTCATAGCCAAGATTTCTTATTCTGAGCATTGGGGTATTTTTGAAGGGTTGGTGTCAGGTTTTTGTTTAGATTTTTTTTTTTTAATGTAGTAGGTAAAGGCAGTGGTTCTTTTGGTTTTTTGTTTGGTTGTTTTGTTGGTTTGTTTGTTTGTTTGTTTTGTGGGTTTTTTGGGTTGGGGTTGTTTTTTTTTTTGGTTGGAATATTATGCTGCATTGATTGAATTAGGAAAGGTTTAATTATTAATCTGTGAGATTCACAAATTTTTTTGGACACATGCCAACTATGAATGGATGGCTGTAACTAAAAGTGAATATGTGAAGCAAATAAATGGCACAGTCAGTGAGCTTTACTTGCTGTTTCACCTCAGATGATCCTTTCCTTGGCTCTGTTCCACTCCTTGGGGTGACAGCACACTTCATCCCTTTCGTCCTGATATTTTTCAAATCCCACACACCCTCAAATGTTTTAGTACTTACATCTAACTAAGACATTCTTTATGTATAGTGCTTCTGGCAGGTCCCACAAGTTCCCTTTGTATTAATTTTACTTTTGTCTTTGATTTGGTGTCCTTGCCTCTACACCTGCCATGTTCCAATAATGACCAACATCCATTCACCACTCATCTACCCCACCCACTTCCCCAAATATGTTTTGCTTATAGACGAAATTATCACTATATATATATAATCTTCAACTCAGTCACATGGACAACCTTATTCTAATGATCCCAGGTTCTTTAAAGCTTTGACCTAGCAACGTTTAACTATTTTTATGTTGTAATGTATGGAGTCCACAAATAGTTAGAAATTCATCATATTTTCTTTGTATTTTTTCTCTATACTTTGGTCTACACTGTGGTCTATTTGTGAGTCTTGAAGTAGGATTAAACCTCTTAATAAGCAGCAATTGCCTGCACATTCCCTAAGACTCAGTAACAGTAAGAAATGTAAATGCTTTCAATGCACCTTCTCTGCTATGTATAATAGCAAACATTTTCATTCTTTTTTAAATCCTCCTAGAAGCATGTGAAGGCAACTCAAATGTTGGGCATTGAGTGCTGTACCTGTTAGCACATGTTGCAGTAAACTTTGATTGGTTAGCTGGATTTTACTGGCATCCCACTGACACATTAGGTAAAACAAAAAGCACAATGGGACCCACTTCACCCAGATTATCAGGACTGAAAGAACAGTCAGGTACTGCTTCTTGGAAGGGCTGGGCGCTGGAGGGGAAAAACCCAGAATGACCTTGAACTGCATTGCCTGTTGCTCACTGATTCTGTTCCTTCCCTGGCACAAATCCATCTCGGCATCATTGCAGTCTTCCAGAGGGTGCTGCTATGGACACAGGCAGGAAAGAGCCAAGTGTGAGATACAGAAAAGGCAAAGACAAAAAAAAAGGGAAACCCTTGACCAAAACGAAGAGCAAATATGAGATGGGTGCTATGGGTACTACTGGAACAGCTCTACAATTTCAGTTTAAGTCCTGCCACAAACATTATTTTCTCCTGCTCTTCCAAAAGTGTTGGAAAAACCTCCTAGTCTTTAAATAGCTAAATGTTACATCTGCAAATCATCTGTGGAAATAATCTGTCTGTATTTTAAAATGGAGAAGTATTACCCACGTCTGTTTCAAGAGCCCAGGCTTTAAATTGTTTTACTCTGCAGCTGTATTCTCCTAGTCCCCTGGAAGAACAGCCAAGAGTGAAATGAGACAAATGAACGGAGTTTGGTTTGCATGTATTCTGCAAAGTGCTGCTTTGAGTATAGACATGGAAGGGTATCTGAGTATTTTAACAGATCTGATCTTCTTCCTGAATATCTTCACTCTTAAAGCTGCTTTCCCTTTAAAATCCTCGCATAAGAAATACTTTCCATGTCTGTTGAAATCTGTTTCTTTCTATACCCTCACAAGCCCTTTAAGGGCTTTGTTGGTTAAAAGACTATGCAGCAATTACTTTTGTTGCTACAATACTGTGATAGGTGAGACTAGGTGTAGCTCCCATACAGATTCACCACAGAAAGGTACTGTTCATATTCCAGGGCATTTTGAAGATTGTTTTCCAAGTGTAAAATCCCACAGAGCTCTATGTATCAAGTCTTGTAAATTTGTGTCTTAAAACAGCTTTGACGAAAAAAATAATTGCCATAGATCAGCACCACGCAGGAGAGGACTATCAACAGCCTGCTCTCCCCTGCCCCCTTGTTAAAATAAAAACACAGTTAAAATGAAAACAAAGACAAAATGCTGGGGAGCCACAAGTTAGTTCCCTCTGGCTGTCCTGGGCCAGGAGGGGTGTGACAGCCTGGCCTGCTGCCCTTTCCCAAGAGCTCCTGTGCCACATGAGCCCTGCTGCCCTGCACAGTGTCACTGGCCAGACGTGACATTCTGCACACGAGGTCACCACAAAGTGCTGTGAGAACCTAAAGGCAGTGGGGTGGTTTGTGTTCCTGGGTGGGAGGGATGAGGGCAGCCTGCGGGCTGGCTCTTGTTCAGATCTGCCTGCATTGCAGTCATTTCTTTGAGTGATAAAGAGAAGTTCACATGTTGCAATTCCAACTCGTCCATAAATACTCTCAGGCCAGTGCCAGTCAGAATCCATGGCTTCCCAAAGGTGAATTTGCAGGCAGCAGTAGTTAAGCACTAACACATTGCTGACATTGCTGGTGTTAGTGCTGCCTTTGGGCTTCTCTCCCTTCTCCCCTAGGGACAAACCCAGTGCACAGCTGGTGCTGGGTCTTGGGAGCTCAGGCATGGGATGAAGCTGTGTGTGCAGGGATGCACATCCCCTCATGGAGTGGCACAGCATGGCACAGCTCCAGGTGCCTCCTGGCTGTGCCCAGGACAGCTCCCACAGAACTGAAAGGTTTCCAGTGTGCAGGTGGGGCTGGCAGCTCCCCCTGTGCGTCAGTCTGTTTTGATCTGAAATTGATTAGTGGGATTTTTTTCAGGGGGAAAAAAAAAAGTGTAGGAAATTGATTTGCAAATTAAGGTAAATCAACCTGGCTTGCTACATTATCCATCATTTTTTGTGAATAAAGTGGACATATATTGATTTACATTGTATCTTCTGGAAGCTCTTCACTACCTAAAACTCTGTATGTGACTGGATAGTCAGTGTCCTGTTCTTGAGGACATAAGTTCTTCTTTAGACTTTTCATATCTTGTTGTATTGTTGATTGCCTTCTGTCATATCCCTTCATGTTACATCCATTCCTGTGCCAGTGAGGCTGAAGGTCAACAAAATAGTATTACATAGTGGTAAAAGCAGAAGGCAAATACGCCTGTCTTTGGATGAAATATTGTACCTTCTATCAGCTCAGATAGTGCACAGTCAATCCCAGTTTAAGGTAGATAGTTAGGATTCTGTTATCTGCTAAAAGTGGGTAATTTTCTTTAACCTTGAACCATCCATGGGGATTGAATACCTGTCCTCTCTATCTCTAATTGGTGCACTGCAGATGTGGCTGGTATTTTTGTACATTTTTGCCCCCACAAAAAAAAATAAAGGAAAAATAGTTATTGCATAACAGTCATCATTCCATCTCCTCAGCTCCCCAGGAAGGGACTGAGCACACGTGCAGTACAGCCCAGGCAGAATGAAGAAACCTTAGTGTGAGGAAGAGGGACTCTGTCCCTTTCTGCCAGCAAAAGAACAGGAAATTGGACAAAATGGTTGTCACAAATGCATGCTGACAATAGAAAACTGTTTGCAATGATGCTTCCACCATTAGGCCTCATTCAAGAGCAATCTATAACACAAAAGTCATTTTGGATGATTGCTTACTTATTTTTCTGCTCTGTGTACATTAGCCAGAATTTTTAATATGTATGTGATGTGTTCTTTGGGGTTGGGTTGCTTTGTGCTTTTGCTTAGTTTGAGGTGGGTTTTTGGGGAGAAAAGGGAGTTTCATTATTTTTTTTACTGAGGATGATCCTTGTGGGTCCCTTCCAACTCAGAATATTCTGTGATTTTGTAAAATAACGCAAACAAGTCTAATGGACTTGTTGATGGTACACATAGGCCCCTAACCCAATAACATTAGACATCACACCTTCAGGAGTCTGATTATTTTCAAACGTAGTAAAATATAATTTCTTTTCCACTCTGCCAAAGCAGACTTCACAGAAACCTCCCACTCCACATGGAGTCCCTCAGCCTTTGTAGGAACCACCTGATCTCTTCCCACCTGGACCTGATAATTGAAAAGAGCTGGCTGGCCCCAAGCCTTGTGGCTCTTTATGAGGGAGACCACCCTCAATACTCATACTTTTTTCAAAACAACTTATATTTTTTTGGAAAAGGAAGAAACTCTTAAATGAAAGATGGCAAACACTGTAAAAAATACCAAGTTCCAAAAACATGTCTATGTTTTTAGGAGCTGTAAGATATTCACAGATGGTTTTTTGGAAAGTAGACATGCACAGTACCTGTGCATATTCATGTACATGCAGGCAAAACTGCCTGATGGTATCAGTGAGATTCCCGTGAGGAGACATCAGGTGAAGACCACAGGAGTTGTATAATCCTCCTGGTGTTTCAGACATATAAATGCAGACCTCACCTCTTTCCATTTTGTACTGCTCTACTACAATGCCATGAAAAGGTTCAGAGAGATGGAGTCCAAATGATAAAATTTGATGCCCTGTCCCACTCTCCTTCTGACTCTCCTTAGCACTCTCTTTCATGGCACCAAAATGAATTGAGAATGCTGGGTTTAGATACTAAGAGCACAATATCACCCTTTTCTGACCTAGTGATTTTCCCATTTCAACCTTGGCACTCTCCTTCTTTTATGGAAATTCATCCCTATGAAGGAAAAAGGCACCAAACTATTCTACAAGTTATATGCAGAAATTATAGAAACAATCATAGTTAAAAACTCTCAGAGGGATGCTGATCCTGGTAAAACTCTGCTAAAACACTCAGGAATCCAAGAAAAGGTTTAACAAGGCCACTCGGTAAGTCTAAGAGAAAAAGAAAAGGCAACTAAAAGAGAGCATCCAAAAGTCAGTTAAAATCACATCCAAAGTTCAAAGAAGACAGGAGGTCAGTAGTCAACAAAATGACATTTTGGCTGTAAAAAGTCTTTATTGCACCTTGTTCCTCTATCACATGAGGAATGATAAAGGCTCTTTTCAATGGCAATGTCAGGTTTGTTTCCTTCTCTCCTTTTTTCACCCTGGTTGAGTGTATCTCTGCTGATTCTTCCATGAAGGGGCCTTGAGTTGTCCCTGATTACTGAGAGATATAACTTTGCCTCCCATCATTTCTGGACTGTGAATCCAGAATAACCTTGAGGGTATGCATGAAGATTACAAGATTTATCCCATCCTTGTTCCCCTTTCCCACAAGGCCTTAGGAAGGTGTCAGTGAGCACACTTCATCAGGGTGTCTCTGGAACAGCAGCATTTGCTAGGAAGAAACCAGCCAGAGAACAAGGGGACTGTGACAGAGATCCCCAGATAACCCACACTGCAGTATCTTGGGTTTTTTACTGGCAAAGTCAACAACAGCCAGTTGTTCCTTTTCCTTTTACTCATTTTTTTTCCTAAAGGAAATTAAATGTAAAAGATATGTTAGCACGGCCTTAAAGCCGAGATTTAGACATGTTTTCCAGTGTTATGATTCCCACAGCAACTGTAATTCAACTTCACTGCACATTCTACTGCAAGGCATAAAAATTAACATCACACTGTATACAGCAGAATATATTAGCACAACACTCAGAATTACTGTAGCAATTTGAGAATAGCATTAGGTTCTGTCTGCTCCAAGCTCTTGAATGAATGTGTAACTTAGAGCATTAATATAGAAGTTACTTGGTTCCTTGGTAAGCTTATGCTTACAGTCCACAGTCCCAGGCTAGCAAGATTTTGCATTTACGTGTAACTTGCAGCACATGACTTTTCATTTTTTTGTGTGTGTCTTAGAGATTACTCAAGTGCTTAAAATCACATGCCAGCTTAAATACCAACCTTCTGAGACCAAGACCATTTCCACTCAGGGGTTATTTGAGCAGCTGTTTATATGTTTTGAATCTCTTGCTTTTCAAGCAAAAATTTCACATCCTTGGTGACTCTTTTTTAGTTACATTTAAAAATTAATTATAATAGTTTCAGAAAAAAATACTTTACTGTTTTTGAAAATGAGATGAAGCATAAAGGACACTTTCCCCATTATAAAAATTGCATGGGACTGTTAATGAACAACACAAAAGCCACAGCAGTTGGACTAGGAAGCTTAAATTTGGCAGGTGTTTGGGGGAAGAGGTGCCTTCAACTGGTCTGGTAAAAGTTTATTTTGCTTTGCTGAGCACTTGGAAAATATTGCTCACTCACACTTGGAAGTCTTTTAGCAGCAGCCTTCTCTCTCTGCTGATCTTCCCAAAGTAAATGGGCTCCATGGCTAGTGAAAAACAAGTCCATTAATGGCTTAGGGAAAATATGATAAATTTATGTACCCGAAGAAGTAGAGATGCATATCATTGCACCCATTTTTACTGCTTCTTCAGCTCTCCCACTCTTAATCTACTGTGGCATCAGACCTTATGCAAAGTATGATTTTATACTACACAACCACGCCTGGCATGTTTCTCTCACTAAAGGGCATAAAATATTGTCAAGTCAAAGTTTCTTGAGATTTGAGCCTCTACTGTACTGCTCTAGCAGACAGAACTTAAAAGTACTGTTTTATTCTGTATCAATAAATTGTGTGGTAACTCAGAAGCACAACTGTAGTTGTAGGCAGTTTGTAGACCATTACTATTTTGTATTTGACACACAGGATACGGAAGGCCAGGTTTTTAGAGCAGAGCTTATTATTGCAGCATGTGGAGACAGCTGGTGCTCTGCTGAGAGCACTGCTGGTTTCTGCATCTTTTATTAGCACAGAATACATACTGTAGCCAGAAACGTCTCTGCCTGGACTAACTTCATTTATTTTTCTGGCCTTTTCCTCCTTGAAGTGTATGAATATCCTGGGGAATGTGCACACATGGCAGCAAGGACAGCTGTACGTGTGAGGAACACTCAGTTGTTAGTCCTGCTGTCTGCTCCCAGCAGTGCTGGTGGTGACGGAGACGTGTGGGGCCAGAGCCTCACTAATCCTCTGAAGGGTTTTCCTCTGCCTGAGACATGGATCAGCCTCCTGAGGCAGCAGAGGCACCTCTGAGCCTGGCTGGGACAGGGACTCTGAGGACATGGAGAGCACATCCACCAAGAAACCACCTCCAGAGCAAACAAGAAAGATGGAACACAAGTGATTCCACAGAGAATCCTATTGCAGTAGATTCAGGACCCTGGAAACACAAGGTGTGGGAATTGTTAGATCATAGTACAAGATGACATGAACCTTTTCCCATTTGGAATAGTGGCTTCCTCCATCATAATCATCTGCAAACAAATAATTCAAATATTTCTTCATGCATTGTTAGCAATTAGAGCATTTAATAATAAAATGGTGACATGAAAAATTAACAGTTTTCCATTATATTTCTCTGCAAAAATGAGGAGGAAAAGGCAAAGGATTTCTGCAGTATTTTAGTCCCCCGGTGAACCTACAGACTGCAGAGTTCATGAACAGATGAACAAATAATGCTTTTCCACAGTGGAATCCAATGTTTTTGGAATTACAATAGCATATGAATTTAATATCTCTAAGAATAACACATTTTCATTACTGGATGGATACAGAGAATCAGAATTTTTCAGAGAGGGCTGAGAATGAGACAGTATAAAAAGAACAGGCTCACAAGGAGGTTTGTAGAGCTACAGGCAGTTTCCTCTGGAGACTCCTCACACCTTGTTTCTGACAATAGTAAATATGACATGATTAAATAGATGCCAGTTTAAACCCTGTTGAGCCTAATAAAGGTAAATAATTATTGTGATTTGGGTTTTTCAGGCTTATCTGCAGCAGGCAACCCCCAACCTCATGTGCCAAACATCTGTTCCAAGAGCCAGGTGCTCCGAGATCTCGCAGTGCTCGTTGCTGGGGATGAGCTGAGCGTGTAAGGAAAAGCTTCCCAAGGAAGCTCTCACTGAGACATTCACATAGCAAAGACAGGAAGGGTCTGGGTTTCATTCAGCTTTCCAGGGGACAAAATCAGAATGGATAATTACAGTCAGGCGAAATATTTGTGGGTCCAGACAAGAATAGTTTACATCTTTAAACTAACTTTTTCTAATTCTTCTGCTATCTCTCATATCTGCCTTGACTGAAATAAAATTCTTCAATCACTGTGTCCCAGATTTGGTAAGAAATCCATTTCTGGAGGTATTTGAGCAAGGAGTTGCCAAATCATCTAAGAAAAGCAATTGTGACATTAATACTTTTGTCCTGAATTTTTTCACATTTCTGATGTTCAAATTATTGTTTCCATTATTGTTCCCCTCTCCAAACTAGTATCAAAAAATAATATTGTCCAAAAAGTCACATGCCGTTAAAATTGCATCTCCCCAGTGTCTCCCCAGTGTCAGTCTTTCATGTGTTTTGGTTCTGTTAAAAGCCAGGTACTCACAGGCATCTACTTAATACACTTCTGTGGGTTAGTCATTAAATTCTACTTGTACCTCTATGTTGTGGATTTGAGTCTTTTACTTAGAGGCTTTTTTGACATCACCTGCAGTTTGAAGGGATTCCATCTGAAAGATTTCTTCTTTCTATCAGCATTTATACTGTAAGTCAGTGTTTATTCTGTGGTGCTCTAAAATGCATTGGTATATACAGATTTTTCAAATTTGTATTTCTTATTACTGTTGAAAGTGGAGTAAGTGGGGCAGACTCAGAATCATTAGATTTAGAGAGTCTCCAATATTCAAACCCCTGAAAAAACAGCTGAATTCTTCAGCAGATTATTATAATAATAAATACAGTTTTATGGAACATCTGTGCCCAAAGGCCTCTTCAAAAGCACATTTAAAATGTTAGCATATTGCAATCTCTTCTGCTTCTCATCACATTGCTTTGAATTGAGAAAGAACTGCCCACAAAATACTCCTGCAAAAATGTCACAACAGTCAGAGTTTACTGGAAAGAAATAATAAGGTAAGATACTAATGGATGAAATATATATGATTACAGAAGATTCTTGGTTTCCATGTAAACAACACACTATCAATGTAAACTGCCCAAAAAATATTGCTAATGTAGGCTCAAGGTTGTGATGTAATGCTCATGCCCTGTGAGACCAGGACATCTGGCTGGAGAGCAAGTAGGACAAGAGAACGGATCTTTCCCTTCTATTTGGCATTTCTGAGACTGCCTCTGGAACATTGCAGCTGGTTTGGGGTGCCTGAGGACAGTGGGGAGCCAGGATAGGACAGTCAGGGGCTGGAACATGCAGTGTATGGGGGAGCTTGGTTTGTTTAACCCAGAGAAGGCTGAGGAGGGGCTGAAATCAGTGTTACACTGCCTAAAGAAAGGGCTATGGAACAAATGGAGCCAGATCCCACCAGAAGTGCACAGTGAAAAGACAAGAAGCTGTAAACACAAGTTGCTGCTAGAGAAATTTTAGTTGGACATAAGGAAATAATTGTCACTCTGAGAGCAGGGAGCAGGCTGCCCTGAGAGGCTGTAGGATCTCTTGTTTGGAGGTTTTTAAAACACAGCTGGGCAAATCCTTGAGAACATGATCCAACTTTGAAGTTAGACTTGCTTTGAACGAGAATTTGGACTTGATTATGATGTTTGTTGGCCCCTTCTAACCTCTTTTTTTTTTCTTTTCTGTGGTTCAATTCAGCTAAGGTACAAAGTGACTCCCATAGCTGTATACCAAAAGATGTAAACACACAAGAGGCTCCAAACTCAGCCAGGAATTTGTTCCACTGCTAAATACCCACCTAGGCTGCCACAGCACTACTGTTGGAGATTCTTGTACCCTAAGTGATCTCATACGTGCTTTGTTACATTTAAGACAAGTTTATACAGTTTCTGTCAGGAAAAAATCGAGATAAATATACTATGATAGTGCCTCTACATTGCCAACATTTCTAATTGAGTGGGTGATGTTGGCTTTAATCAAAATATGATTTGTGGAGTCTTTGGGATAAAAAGGGTAATTAAGGCTTGATGGGCCTCATAGATTGACTTACAGATCCCAACTCATCTTATAAATATACCTTGTCATCCTACAGAAATAAACATGTAGGGCTCTCATTCTAATCTGGCAGCATTTGACACTGTCCTCGCAATAGGGTAAAGAGCTGCAGTGGCAGGGGGTTATGAGTTAGACTCCCAGTATTTTTTGATGGACTGGAGTTATATAGAGCCATTAAATAAATTATCTCAAGAGATTCTAATTCACTGAACCATCCTTCATGTTAGAATATAGCCAGGTGAAACTATTGCATCAAATTTTTTAGTGTTCACTTAGCTACTTCATCCAGTAAATCCCTAATAAAGTAATCACAATGTGATATGCACAAGAAGATAAAATGCTGCCATCATAAACACAGCAAAGAACAGGGTGTCTGAAACTATTACTCTAAAACTGTTATTCTGTGGAAGGCAGGAGGGGAATGGGGATTTGTGTAGTTGTGGGGGTTTTTTAAACACAGCACGTGTGGCAGCCTTTTCTGAAGCAGTATTTTACCTTCCACTGCAGGATACAATGTTTTCAAACATCCATATGAAAGCAAACAGGGCCTGAGGATCTGCTGCCTCACTTGCGAAATCAGTTATAGACATGTAGATAAGCTCTTTCTCGCAAAGGCAGGCACGCCTGTTGCCTCATTAAATATAGCTGGGATAAGCTCTGCATTCACTGACTAATGCACAGCAGAATGCCAAATGGAGTCTAATCACAGTGGATTCCAATTTATGGAAGAGATGAGCCAGCGACTTGAGGTTGCCCTCATCAGAGTGCTGATATTGTTGTTAAATCATATTTACTCAACTCTGACATTAAATTATAATCTGAACAATGGGGGTTTTTTTCTCTGTTTTTTTGTGAAAGGAATCAGATATGGTTTGAACGTCCTTACCATTTTTAATTGTGCTTCCTTGCTGAAAACTGAGCTCCTGAGCCTGTGATCACAAACCAAAAGCAGTGGCTCAGGGAACTAGGAAAGGTTTCTGCTTTAACTGCACAGTTATTCACTATGTTTAGCTAACACAAGGCATGTGCACACAGTGTACATGCATTGAAGAGTATGAATGAAAGGGAAATGTCTTTAAGCAAAGCGCTGGAAAGGACCAGAAATGTGACACCCATCTCTGACTTTATTTTTGTCCTGGTGTGGTATTACCAGTCACCCAAATTTGTCAGTTCATAGATGGTCCCTGTAGCCATAGATATTGAGAGCACAGAATACCTCCTGATGGGTCATGACAGGCTGTCAGTTTTCCTACAGGAAAACTTGATTAATCTCTTTTTACATGGCACATTATGTTTGCATTAGCATGAGCTGTTAGGCAGGTTATGTTGTTACTGCCCTCTTGAGCTATTAGTCAACCATATATTTAGTGCATCTTACATGCAAACTTTTACGACTTGAGCTTTACCTTTCGTTGAAAAGGTCATGAGTTCATTTCCCAGTGAGAATGACTTTTCAACCCACTTACCTGAAATACAGTGTTGCCATTTTTAGCTGCACTGCAATGTTCATTCCACCCGAGAGAAAATCATCTTGGAAAAGCACTTAGAAGTAAAACAAAGAGCTGACCTTACCATAGTCAGCTTTGTAGGGGCTTACCTGGTATCTGTGTAAATGGTCCCTATAGCCACATTTATTGAGGGCACCGAATACCTCCTAATGGGTCACGACAGGCTGTCAGGCTTCCAGTAGGATGCTAATTGATTATCCAGCTTTCAGACTCACAATATGTTCATCCAAAGCCCAGCATTCTACCTTTTTGCGTGGAACATTTTTCAGTCACACCGTGCTGGGTTTTATGGCTTCAAAGCCAGAAAACAGACCAAGGTGCATTTCAGGATTTTTAAAAAGTATGTATTATTTGAACCTAAATTACGTGTTTTTGCAGTCAGCTGCTGTGAAACTAATTATAAGGAGTCTATATGCATTCAGTTCTGCTTCTTTAAACATGCAAATAGCTCTCTTGTCATTATTCTGGTTCAGTGAATAGGAACAGGGGCAAGGAGGGAGTTTAGCTATTGATTTTTGCCGGGCAGGAACTTCACTACAGAGCTCTCACTTTTCTGACTTGGGTGGAAATTGTGTAAGACCATGATAGTAATTATTCTCATCTCTGCTATTTCAGCAATGTTTCAACCTGGGCTTCAGGTCCTCTAATTGCAAAATGGGGATGGTGATCTGTGCATTGTGCTGAAGAGGGTTTAGGACCAATGGGTGATTTTTGCATACGTGCCAGTGATAACTACTCAGGTGAACAAGGTGAGCAGGATCTTAATTACTCAGTGTGAAATGCCAGATTGCTGTATTCTCTGACTTGCTAATTCTTAGTAGTGTGATGCTAATGCTATCCCTCACCATATACAATCAAAAGATGCTGCAAATTAAATACAGTCATCATAGTAGCCACAATTAACTGAAATCAATTTGTGTGTTTTTCTGCGAACTTCTTCTGGGGATTTTTATTTTCAGCAGCACCCAGCTTTATCCTTAATTTCACAAACCTGGCACGGACCAGAGTGCACACAGAATTATTACTGGTCTCTAAATAGGGAAGCATCCAGTGGGAACTAAAACCTATCCCTGGCTGAGATCATGTACTCTGGGTCTGCTCCCTCAGCTGACCCCTTGCATTTTTCAAGTGTTTGGGTTTTCCAGTGTGAATTTACTCAAACCAGAATGAGAAACACTGATCCAGTAATACCCATTACTGAGAGTGAATTGAGAACCTTCAGTCATGCTACAGAGAAAACTGGATAGCAAAATGTCCTTGTCTTCCTAGAGAAAGTATTTCACAGAAAAGACATATTTTATAATATGTATTATAAAATGCATATTTGTCGTGTTGACTGTCACTTTTCTTGTAGTACAAAAGGATGTAGCTCTTGTTTCTCCATCAGGGGGTAGAGAACCTTTGCTGAGCCTTTGTGCAGGGAGGCAGAGAGCAGTGCAGCCCTCCCTGGTTCCTCAGGGCCAGGACTGGCTGCTGGAGCACAGGGAAGCTGTCTGGAGAATCTGCCTGCAGGCCAAGGGCAGAGCAGGCCATGCTAGAAATTAGGGGTTTGTAACTGGCTCCTTGATGGCTGACTAGCAAAGTGCATGAGGACAGGACGAGCGCTGATTTGAAACAGGCTAGAAATGTTATATTGCACACACCCTGAGGGACTGAGAGTTCTGAGGGACCATTTCTTCCTGTGCATCGGGCTAAAGGAAAGTGGGAGCCTTGTGAGAAATATACAGTACAAGACAGTGGTTATACCTGAATAATAAGGTCACATGGCCATTCTTTGAATTCATTTTACTAAATGTTCCTAACCCAGTCTTTTGCATCTGTTTATGTCAGCTGTGAGCTATTGCCTGAAGAAAGCCTGATGTGACATGTCACCTGTTCATGTCACCTGTTCATGTCACCTGTTCATGTCACCTGGTAATGCACTCTGAAAGGGACAGTGATTTTTTTTAATGTGTTAAACTTGAAGATTATTAATTGCAAAGCTTTTCTGTTGTATTATTTTTCTGCTAGTTGCAGCTGTAACAAAAGCATCCAAGATTTTATGGCTAGTACAGTTCAGCTTTAAATTTATATATCCTATAAATGCCATAATATTGTTATTTTAATCTGTAAATCAGGTTTGTCATGGACTACATATTAAAAATGGCTCCTGTGTCCAATATAACTCCTAGCAGCCTCAATTTTGGTGGATAAGTGTTGATTTTAGGAGGACTCTTATGCCCTGAGCTCATCATACTCCTGACTGCCACAGAGCAGCCATGTTATGAAAGATCAAGAGGGAAAAATATTTCTGTTAGTGAAACATTTATTCTTGACAGGCATTGAAAGTTTGCTAGATTTTCAGTTCTATCATTCCCCAGAACCAAGGCATCAGCCTTCTTTTTTAAAGCTGAAACAAGTCAGAGTGATGGGAGCAGCCCAGGCAGTTCTGTGCTATTTGATGAAACTCCTCAAGCTCCTCCACAAGGAACATTGAGCCTGGGGGTATGCCACAAGCACTGCCCATGCTGGCCAGTTGCAGCTCAGCTCCACTCTGAAAGGTCAAAGCTGAGCTCTAAGCCCAGAGAAATTAACTTTATTCTGATGCTGGCACTGGTACCTCAGCATTGTGCTAACATTGGTGAGAATCCTCAAGAGCAGAGCTGGCATGAGTGCAGCCAGCCTGCAATGTGGAGAGTGGCTGTGGTGTTCCACAGAAAAATGGAAAAGACAGTCTTGGTAATTTCATATGAACCTTGGTTAGTGAAGGATCTAAAATGGCAGAGCAGGAGCCACACGACACAGAGACCTCCTGTGTCAGAGCTCGTAGGCAGAGCGTGAAAATTCACCCTCTGCTTGCACAAGCAAGGCCCAGGTGAAGACATCTGGATATCAAAAGCTGGGAAGGATCCTGGGAACAGATGTTAGCTCAGATATGACAAGCTGCCTTTAAGCCTTGGCTCCCACAGTGGGTGAGTATGTTGGCCATGTGTTGGGAGATGGCACCCAACAAAGTGTGGCACTGGAGACCTGAAAGAGAAGAGGCTGCAGGAAAGGGGCAGGTGCAGAGTGAGGATGTGTTCACTGCTGTTTCATTTGGCTTGCCTGTCCTGGAGTGTGACATCCAGGGGCTGCTGGTAACATTTCTTCTTGGTTCCTTCCCTTGGCCCATCATTGGCTTGACACTGATGTCTAGCTAAAGAGGTTGAGGCTTCTTGACTGACTCAGATGTCATCTTAATTAGAAAGGCAATGGGAAACATCACAGTGAGTGAGTGATGCCTGCACCGAAGGGTCAGTACTGCTGGAGCTGAGCAAGTGTGTTTCATTTTGCCATCAGACCTAGGTGAATATATCAACTATTGTTAAGTGTCTTTTAGTTGTTTCCATGAGTGTTCAAAGATTCTCCTGAATTGATTTTGCATAATATCCATCAGAAGAGAACGTTACTTATAGAAACAGGCTGATTCCTGGTGAGTTGGAGTGAATGAAAAGAAATATTGCTGCTCATAGGTATGAGCTGATCATGTGCTTTCAAAACTTTCAGGGAGTCATGAATTTTGGAAAACTTTAGGCTGTCTTTTCATGTTACTAATGCTGCCCCTTTTCCAGTCTCTTTACTAAACACCAATCCCACCTGGTCAGAAGGAAGCTTTACATTTGGGGGTTTTTCTTAAAGGAAAATAAAAAATTACTTTCCAGCTGCTATTTTTTCAGATAAGTTATGGAAAAGGAAATGCTCTCATTCCCCTGCAAAAGGGGATACTGGAGAACAAAAAGTACCATAACTTTCCCTTGATTTCCCAAGTTGTGCATGGCCTTAGTTACCAGGGAAAAGTTCCACTTAGTCTGACCATTTCCTTCCCTAGAAGGACAAAGAAGGTGTTTTGCAGTTGCTGATGAATGTTGCTCTGGTCACAGCTGAATAGAGCACGACACCATTCATTTGAGTAGCGAAGCTAATCCTGTTATTCAGGACAAGGGTCCTTCATCAGTTGGGCTGGAGGAAGATTCCCCAGACCTTGGTTCCTCTCCCACACATACTCACAGAACTGGGGCAGTAGCAGCAGCCCTGGCACCTGACCTGAGCCAGGTGCTGCTGCCTTGGCCCATAAGTGATTCAGTGAGAAGCAGTGGCCATGAGACCACCTTCCCTTCTGCAGGTCTTATTAGTTATTTTCCATTCAGGCACTAAAGAAAAAAAAGTATTTCTTCCTATATAATTTCATTGATTTTCCAGTTCAGATACAATTTCAGCATCACTGAATGCAAAACAGTAGCACCTTTGGACTAGCCTGTTAGTGGGATGGAAACAAACCCCCGTTCCTAATGTAGGACAGGTTTTGGATGTTTCAAACTAGAAAAGAACTTGAGTTACCTCTTTGTAACACATTGAAGAATAAAAATCTGTGCATTTCCAGTAGTCTGCTTTTGCAAAGGTTCTGATCATACAGTGTGGTGGCAATAAAACAGATTGTGCCCTGCCTGTGCACCCAAATCTCAAATGCTTTATGATTGCTTTACATCCTGATGTCAGCATTCCTTAACACAGAAATTCTCCTCCATCCAGATTTCAGAGCAGGGTGTAAGACATGATAGATATGCTATTAATCCTATTTACACAGTAATTTCCCCTTGAACATCTGAGTAAGAAACATGCAGATCTATCGTGTAGTAGTTAGGAAAAAATTTTGAATGGGCACATGTGGTGCTTGGCCAGAGAAGAGAGCGAGAGAGAGCATAAGTGCCAAACCCCAATGTGTGCCTGCTGGCTCCCAGTGTGAGGGCATGTAACCTGCCCTGCTCTGCTCTGCAGGCTGTACAGTCAAATCCTGCTCCCTTTGACTTAAGTATCATTAACAAGGGCAAGGTTTGCCCTCTGAACTGGACAAACCCATGTGCAGTAGTCTTTTTAAAAGCCTTCTCGTATCTGTATTTGTGGATAATTTTGGTATTTTAACACTGTAAATTTCTGTGCTCCATTACTGGAAGATGTGCCTGACCTTAGCCCTCTAATTGTGCAGTAATTAGCATCTAAATACCATACAGAACTCCCTGCAAATCAACCAATTGGAATATTAATTCTTTATCTAAATATATCCTTTAAAAAAAAAGCAGTTGGAGAAGTGCAAACTCAGTCAGTAGAAAACTGTTTTCTCTGCATCTGGTACTTCTGTGCAATGAGGGCGTTTGTATTTCAAGTGTATCCATAGACACAGGAAAGTGTCTCTGAAAGTGAGTGGATCTCATGCCTCCCTCCAGGGTCATGGGTTTAGGCCTAGAGCCCCAAGTACTTTTTTTTGTATGTAAACTGACTCCAAGCAAGAAAATCTAAACATGAATCAAGTCAGATCTTAGATTCCATTATTATTGGCCAAAACCATGTGGCACATCACAAGTCTTCTGGACGTAGTGGCACCACACTTTGTGACAGGTTACAGTCACAAGTACTAATCTGCCAGGAATATCCAGGTAATGAATAATGAGAACCAGGACCCCCTTATCTCACAGCTCATGGAGAGTAGCCTTGTCCTTCCCACTACCTACCCATGACCCAGAGGAGCTCTCACCTGGTGGGTGGCCTGGCTCTTCACATGGTCCAGATTCAAAGAGCACCACCACTGTGATGTTTTAGTACTGAAAAGGCAAAATGTAATGAAATAGTTTTATGAGCAGAGAATTTAAAATTTTGCCTTTTAGTTTTTTATTTTTAAAAATACAGACTTTTCAACTATTCGCTAAAACTATCAAAGATGTTCAAAAGGCATGAGCATGGGGAAAAAGAAATTAACCACAAAGGTGAGTCAGCCTCAGAACAGATAGTGCCTAAGGGAATTTTCCTCACTGAGTGAAAGGTTAATTCTAAAAATCTAGACTTGGAAATTGAGAGAAAAACCCACAAATGTCAACCTGTAAATAGGAATATTCTTTCCTCTTTGGGGCTATTTTATCAGGAGGCATGCCTAATATTCATTACTACTTATGTAACACACGAACACACACACCCCCACTCCAAAGCTGTGCAAATACATTGATCTGTATGTACATTATGATAATCAGCAAGGTTTGGGAACTCTGGTCACTTTAATAATGTGATTTTATTTAATATATGCAAGACTGAAAGCTTTATGTTGTCAGTAGCAAAACATGAAATACTATATGAATTAGGAAAAATCCAATAACAAACAGCAGGATGCTCCATGAATACATATCACTGTTGTGGTTATGAGCAACTACAAGACTGTACATGATTAACCACAATTTATTCTTACTATAAACTCAGCAGACAGATGTAGAAGACATACTATAATTGCATACACATTTCCTTACAGAGCTTAAAACCAATAAAAATATGGTAATTTTGTATAACTTAAGACACATTCTTTACCGCTTTTAAATAAATAATAGGGTTTTAACATGCTTCCATTGTTTTGCTTTTGCAAATAGACTGTGTTTGAATGCTGGTATGTGATGAATTAGAAACAATATTACCTACAGGAAACTGATATTTTTGTAGAGAAAGATTTTCTCAGTTAAACTTAGCAACATATAGGGGGGTTATTCTACATAGTCCCAGCTATTTTAACACTTTATAGTTCCTCTAGTATTCAGAGTTGTGACTGAGATGGGTTTTTTGCATCATATTTTGCCATCTCTGGAAAGGATATTTTCAATTGCTCAAAGTGTCTTTGAATAAAGACAAAACAAATATCCAAGCCAAAATCAGCCTCCAGATCTCAGAAAGTGGATACAAATTTTGACAGTAATTAAAACTATGGAAATATCAATTGTTTCAGTGTTATTTTAAACTAAACATTTCTATATGGACTCCAGAAGTGTAATACAAGTATATCTAAATATACTGTTAATTGCATCAAAATAGTGCATCCATCTGTGAGTTTTGTTCTAAGCTTGCTGAGCGAGTTGAAAATACAGAATGTGATCTGCAAACCAAGCAAGTTACTAAGTAGCTGTGGAAAACTTTAAAGATAAAGTTGGTTTGCTGAAGTTTCCCGTTGCAGCTCTGACTGTAGCCAAATGAAACTATCTCAGGACAAACAGTCTCAACAAATTTACTGTTTACAAGACAAGTGATTATATGAACTTGACCCTCTTGCCTCTCCTCTCCTGCTTCCAATTTCCCTGAAGATTTCTTTCCACTGGGTAAGGTAAGCACCTCTTGAATATTCATTGCCTCGGGCCAGCGCAGATGAGAAACTTTCCTCAGCCACCCGTGTCTTTCTGCTGAGCCCAAAAGGATCTCTTCACAGGGCATTAGTGGGAGCCTGCTGGAGCCCACAAAGTTACTTGTTTGTGTTTGTGAGCTGGGGAATCCAAACAAATAAAATGGAATGTAGTTGCTGAATACTCAGATCTTTAGCTGGAGAAAGCCAGTTTTTGTCTTTAGTTTTCCAGTCTGATTAATCCTTTTATAAACCTGAAAGCTGCTAACCTCTGTAGCTGGATCACATGGCAGCGCTCTTTTGTCTGCCCCTCTAATGCCGCAGTGCACCTTCAGGAGAGCCAGTTCTCGGGGAGGGTTACAGCAGGTTGCCCCCACAGATCACTGTAATGGTATATTTTAATTATGGTTCGCCATGCACTTCAGACACTCCAGCAGGACTGCCTAATTAACAAAGTTGTTCAGCTTTCACATAGTATCAATCAACTAGTTGCTGAAAATGTCTTGATCTCATTTTCTGAGATTAAAGTATAAACGAAGGACACTTTGCTCCATTGTTACTAAACTAAGGCACTACCATCTGGTTTGCAAATGTGATATTAAAATCTCTGGAAATGTCTGAGGCCTCAACTCAACAAAGCACTAAGCACATGCTTACCTTTGAATATGCAAAGAGCCATTTACTTCAATGGAATCACAAGCTTAAGGTTGAATGTATGCTTAAGCATTTTCTTTTAATCAGGATTTCATAGACTCATTTTGAAACACCAAACTTTTCAAAATAGACAGCAGTGAATTAACCTATTTGTATCATTCAGGAAATCATAGCTTAAATAAATTAAATATCCCCAATAGCATGTATCATATAAGGCTCAGGGACAGTGGCTGATAAGATAATGTAAGTTTAATTCAAAAATCTTCCACAGTGTTTTGTAGTTTCAGTCAAACTGTTAAAAAGGTAATTGCAAGTCATACACAAAAAATGAGAGTGAAGGAAAATGATCATGATTAGAAATAATTTTTATCCAGAATATATGATATCCAAATATTTACTTTTAATGTCTATCTGGAACAGTAAAATGCTAATGAAGGTTGTTATTGTACTAGCAATCGAGTGATGGTTTAAGAAGATTCAAACTAGGTTTGAGCTGAACTATAAAACTCACCTCTCCCTTTTCCCCCTCCCAATTTGCTACATTATTTGGAAAATTCTGGCTTGTGAAATAAGCACAGATGATTTCCCCCAAAATCTGGGGACAGTTTGTCCATTTTCTGCCATCCCCAAGAGGCAGCACGCTGGGTGCAGGGGTGGGTGATGATGCAGGCAGTCAGTTCAGCTCTCAGCCCTCAGCTGTGGTGCTGTGATGTGTCACAGGTCCCCTTCTCAGTGCTCCTCGCTGGGCACCTGGAGCCCTCCCTGTGCTCCCGAGCGCTGCTCCGGGCCAGCACGGGAGGAGCAGAGGCAGCAACAGGAGCAGCAGCCTCCTGCAGAGACCACCCTCCCTTCCCACTGCAAAGCATCACATGGAGAGCACATGCCGTGGAGACAGATGGTGCTCCTCTCCCTGCAGTGCCATCGCTTGGCACTTGCAGAGGAGAGTGTGATGGAAAACTGGATTTCAGTGCTGGGAACTCCAGTTCACCCCTCTGCAAAGAGCAGGAGCAAGACCTCTCCCCCACGAACGAGCCACTTCAGTTCTGTTGTGGTGGCCTATGTGTGAGCTTAAGTGGTGCTGAGGGACAGATTTTACTCATAAAATCATAAATGGATTTCATTAAACCTACATGGTCTTTAATATATCAGACATAGTTGAGCTTCAGGAGTCTAAAAGAAAAAAAGAGGAAAGAAAATAAGAGAAAAAGATATATTAGTTCATTCCCCTCAGTCCCCTCTCCCCCAAACATGAATCATAGATGTTTTTATGCACTGAAAAATAAACAAGATTAGAATAAGAGCTGCATAAAAACAAAGTAAAGTGGCCTTCCTGGGAAACAGAAGTTGTTAATACATGTGCGTAGATGTGGTTTGAAATCGGCGACAACATTTTTAAACCTAATTAAAGAAATATATAATCCTTCCTCAAGGAAAGTGAAAACAAGAGTCCACAAGCAGAAAAGGCTAAGTATTCCGTGAAGCAGAATAGAATATTGTCTTTAATAGTTTCACTGGTTTTGAAAATAAATGTTTCAGCATCTTCTTATCTTCAGACACACTTTTTCCCTTAAGTTACATTCATTGTTGATGTCTTCAAACCTAAATCAAAGGTCAAATGCGTAAAACTTCCTTATTCTTAGCCCTTGCTCTTTGAACAAGTTTTTACAGGCACAGCATGTGTTTCCATATTACATTGGATTTTTTAAAAAATTAAAGAATTATTCTTGCATTTAATGTATGGTTTTGAAAGGAGAACTTTTTTGTAGTAAACACTGATACAGTATTAATGTTCTGCACATGAATATTGGAGCAAGTACTGGCAGATGCAATTTGCTGTATAGTTAATAAATAAATAGGTTAAAGAAACCCTCTGTGTTTCTACAGTGTGGTTATCTTGAAAACCCACGTACTGGTAAAGCTTTGTGAATTAATGCCTTTGAATTAGCAAAACTGCTTCAGATTAACAATTCTTTTAGCTGGTGCCTTTTTTTTTTTTATTATTCTATATAATAACAAACATGATTAGCACAGAAGTACCATGCTCTCCATAACCTGTTTGTAATTGGGAGAATTTGCACTGTGTGTCCTACAGTCCATCTCACACTGAAGATTGAGGTGTAATTACAGTGCATGCAATCTCATCTCTAGTAATTACAGCTGTCACCATTGATCCAGTTAACCAGGATAACGAACTGCTGAGCCAGAGCTGACAGAGCTTTCTGCCTAAACCCAGATTGCTGTTTAAGAGGGGATTTTGTGGCCTTTGAGAATTTCTGATTACCGAAACACGGGTGCTTGAAAAAGTAGATAAAAAATATTGTGGATTATGGATTAGAAAACAGAAAGCACAATCCTGTTTCACTTCATTCTCACGACTGTAGACTCTCACCTTGGAAGGCAAACAGTGAAAATGCAAGGCAAGCCCTCACATAAATGAGCTGGATGTAGAAAGGGTCAGGACTGCTTCCAGCTGTACAGCTTAGGGATGAGCCTTGCCCCCACAAGGGCAGGGCAGTGCAGAGGAGGAGGCATTGCTTGCCAGGGGACACATCTGCAGTGTGTGGAGAGGAGATGCAGGGAGCCCCAAGCCTGTCAGACCTGCATCCTGGCATCCCTTGCAGCCAAGGCCTTTCTCAGTGCAGCTGCAGTGCAGATATTACCTCTTTCTTTTCTCTCTCTGCAGACTGATTTCTTAAAGTTGATATTAAGTACTCATCAGTACAACACAGTCTAAATTGTTTAAAGAGGGAGACAAATCTCAGTCTGGAAGTCAGAGTCCTAAGTGTGTGTAAGTTTTAAACTTAGTGGAAAATAAAACCCAGAAGGCTTCTCAGTTCTGACCAGGAAAGAATGCCTCAGATGCCTCTTCAAAAGGAAATTAATATTTTTCAGAAGTTTAATAACAAGGCTACAACTTCCTCCACTATACTGCAGTACAATTGTTTCCTTTCTGTGCTATCACCCAAAGGCAGCTGAAAAGTTCTCTATAGGCAGCTACTACTACAGATCCCCCTGTATTATAAACTGTTGCCTTACCACTTTGTTGGTTTTTAGTCTCCAGATTTAGGATGACAAGTTTTGTATAACTGGGTAACAGTTCCATCACAGGTGCCCATAGTGAGTTCACTAGGATCACCTGAGGGATAAAGCACTCTTCAGTGGGTTTAGACTAAATTTTTCATATCAGAGAAGAATTTTGCATTCTTTATATCAGGCACTTTTCCAATCCCAACTTGGACTGCTAGAATATAATGTACTTAGGCTGCCTGACTTCATGTTAAAACAAGTCATGAAGATGTAAGAGAGCAAAAATACCTGATAGTTGCTTCTTTCAGAAGACCCCAAATTATTGCTGTGGTAGGCTAAAGGCTGCAGTGTTGGGTTTGTGTCTCTGGCTTTCTAGGAAAAAATACAGGGTTTGAGGAGGTTTTCTCTTTACAGAATTTTTCTTAGTTTCCAAAACTACATCTTGAGAGAGGCTTTGAACAATTTAATCTTTTCCTCACCCAGTTATATCTAGATCTTACTAAACCTAGCACCACTCTAAGATATGCAGAAAGGATGTTATACCAGTGTTAGCAATGAGAGTGACAACTGTGAACTCTGAAGCCAGAAAGTTATAGAATAGTTCACCAGCAGGCTTAACACATACCAGGAAACTTCTTTCCAAAATGTCACCAGAAGAAAGTGGCAGATCCAAAATTTGTCTTAACTGCATCCCTGACCATAGTGATATCAAGACAAAAAGTGCTGTAGGTAGATGGATGCCTCCAAAAAAAATTGTTAGAACACATTGGCCATGGAGAAATTTACCTTTCCATGAACAAAGATATCATTTTATTCAATATGCTGTAAGACAGAATGAATCCACACAACCAAAATCCCCAGCATCTTTCACTCCTCACTAAAGCAATATATAGGCACCTTATGTGCAGTACTTTGCCTTTACTTGTATTTATAGCCCCATTGAAGAAAAAAGTCTATTGGATGTACTCACTGTGGGACCATATATACTCCAGCATCTGAGCAGGATATAAAATTATCCACCAGATGCAGTGACTGGCTGTGCACTATGCAGTCATCTCTGTGTAATGTCAAAAAAAAAAATAAAATATAAAAAAAGAATTGTGAAGCCATGTCCCATCAATAATACAAGGTATTGTAAAAGGGCTGTAAATTGAGAGAACAGCTTGTTGGTTTGGGCTTTAGGTTTGTTTTGTTTCTTCAGTGAATGTGTTTGTCCAAGAAAAACCTTGCAGTGAATCGGTGTTGTGGTGGCAGCTGTGTTTTAAGAAATATTTCCTAGCTTTTCAATGAGCAGCACGATGAACAGCCAGGTTCAATAAAGAGGTGTTTTAACATTCATTCAAGTCTTTTTGGTTTTTTACATTTGTATATAAAGACTTGTAATAAGGGCACCTTAGAGGTGTGATTGCTGTAAACTGTGCAGCCTTTCCTTGCCCTGTTCGACCCTTTGCTGTACTGCTGCAGCATCAATCAGAGGGTCTTGAAGCCTTTGGGGAACACTGATTAATTTTGCCAGAGGAGAAGGATGGCAGCTGCTGAGAGCTCGTTCTGCTTCTATGGATATCAACAGTAGAACTCCCATTGACTCCAGCAGAAATGGAGGTGGGCTTATCAGGAGAGAATACTCTCTCACAAAGAGAAAAAAAACAGATGCATGAACTTGCTCCCTTTCTCAAATATCTGTACACAGCACAGTGATAGATTGGGTAAAAAAAAGTCACATGTGATGGATGTGACAACCCAGAGCTGAGCCTGTGCTAGTGTCATACTTTAACCACCATCTCCTGGAAGTCTTCAGCACAGGAAAATTCTGGCTGGCTTTATTTCCCATGCTTTAGATGCTCTTTCTCTTAACTGTGCTAACCCTGTTAAGTGATACATTTATTTTGTGCTTGAGTGTTTACAAATGCCCCTGCACCTTGGACTTTTTCAGGTACATTCACTGTTCTGTATAATGTTAGTGGAGCACAGCTACCACGTTAAACTGCCTCTGCAATGCCATGCTGCACCGTGCATGTTTTCTGGCTGTACAGCTTAGTATGCATGTTTTATTGATATTCAGAATGAGATCTGTAAACATCTTAACAAATTCTGGAAGGGAGGGGGGAAATGTGGTTCTTTGTTTAGATTTTCTTTTGAGAAAAATTCTACAACTTTCCTTTCTCCTAAAATGTAGATCCATATCCTCTGTAAAAAAATATTCTTTCCCTGTTCTGCACAGCTCATTAGCACTTCCCTCCATACCCTTATTTCTGGTGCCATTTATTTCTTCTGATATCATATTATGCAAATGTAATACACAGCCTTGGTGTATAAATAAGAAGCCTTCCTTAGCACTTATTTCTTTTTCCAAGCTCTACAAAGTGCATTTCACAAGCACAGTTGCTCTAAAACAATTGCACGAATTGGATAACAGATTAAAAATATGTGTGAGAAGAAAATCCCCAAACAGTTAATCTTAAAGGTCACAGACTAAAGTAGTTTAACTTCATAAAATGGGATCCTGAGTCCTGAAGGCTGGCCAGGAGAACCTTGGAATGTCTTATGTGAGGAGAGGTGAAAATCTTTGCATGTCTAATGGCATATTTATGACTAGACAAGCTCTAAGGAAGTCTCTGGTTGATTTTTTGTAATCCTAAACACATCTGTTTTGTTAATTGGAAAGAGCTTTTAATGAAACTGAATGGTGGGTGCTTTTTAAGTAACCCAATTCAATAACTACATCTTGCTTGAAAGCTGAAGCAACAACTGCTGCTTTTCCCCGTAGTGTACATATTTGGAAACGATTGTTCCATTTTATACATTTACCAGGATGTGTCAAAATTAGAGCTGGATTTTTCTGCTTGTGTCTAGCCTGGAAAGAATATATTTAAATGTCAGTCTCAGCTGACGCAAAACATTTTGCCTGACCTGAGAGAAAGAACTTGATTTTCTAAGAGAGTTGTTTATGGTTTTTTCATCCCAAAACCCAAATGGGTCTGTCAGTTTCAAAATGCAATGTTATTTTGGAACAAAAAGTCAAAATATTTCACCTAGAAAATGTCAGTGAATAACATTTATACTTCTCTGAATTTACGCTTTTGGCCAAACTGGTTTACAACATGATCTGACTTTCCGAATAGTTTCCTCCCCTCTAAGACTGGGTATCTGTAAATTTTACGTACCCTGAAAATATTTTCAACCCCTCTACTTAACATGCAGGTACTGCTAACATCTGTTCTAGCTTCAGTATCACTCTGCAAAAGCACATCTTTAGGTGATAAGGTCTGCCCCAGGCTGCCCATGGGGCTATGACCAAGGAATAGTTTGTCTACAGCCAGGCAGGATCAGGCCAGGTTGGGATCTCTTGCTCTCAGGATGCCTGTGCCAGCATGCTCTGTGACTCTGATCCTCTTATCTCCCTGCAAAGTTTTGCTCTCCCTCATATCTACACATGTCTAGGGCTTTATCCTGGAAATTCTTGCTCGTGCCAGTAAATTTCATTGCCAGGAGATTCCTTTGAAGGCAAGGCAAGTGTTCCCAACATGACCAGGAGTAGGTGTGGACAGGAGCAGGCCTCCAACCCATGCACAAACACCTGTGCACTGTGTTTGTGTACTTCGTCTTTTACAATGCTAAGGAAGTTGTGCTAGTAAAGCCCATCTCCCTTGAAGATTGTCAGTGTTAATAAGAACTAAGAAACTAGAACAAAGCCATCATGAATTCTAATGTACTTGAACATATGGCCCTAGGACCTGTTATTACCATATCAGTCAGATAAAGGAGTGGGAGAGTGGTTGCAACAGCACTGAAGGAAAAATGTTAACACAGCAAAAGGATTCTTTAAATTTTAAGGAAATATTCAGTCTGTGAATTTAGTTTCCAGCTTTAAAAAGTCTTGTGGATCATATCAATTTCTTTCAATTCTTATTCAAATAATATTTTTTCATTATTGTTGAAGTACTTATTTTCTGTTTAAAATTGAGCTTTTTCTGTAAATCTGCCTTTAGAGGGGTGTTTGAAATACTGTATTTGCTCATTGTTCATGGCAGGCTAGGGAGGTAAGTAAACTAATCTCAAGCAAAAAGTGAATTCAGGTCAGAGTCCATTTCCAAGGCACATCTAAAAAGCTAATCAGTTCATTTAGTCTCTGTCCTCCAGCTCTGAAATGTATATCAGCAGCAAATGTACAGTTCCCAGGTCTCCAGACAGCAATCAGCTGATTCTGCCAGTTGCATATGTGTGTGAGAGAGGGAAATGTATGAAACTATTTAATTATATGTATCTGGAGCAAGAACTGGACCCAGGGTTGCCACGGGCTTAATGAGAGGTTTAATCAAGTTTAGCTGTAACTCATGATCCTTTAGAATTCCCAACCATCTCAGACACGGAGAGTGTGACTTTTTCCTGTTAACCCATTGTAGGCATAATAGTATTTACAGAATTTTTTGAGGAACCAAAAAATACATTTAATAGATTTATACAACCTGCTGTAGGCATGGATGCCTGGCAGCCGGTCAGGGAGTCAGGATAAGAGGTCTGGTTGAGTTTTCTGAATGCAGATGGTGCAGAGCCAGGATGGATGGCAGTGTCTTGTGACGAACTACTACTACCATGTTCCAAAGCACTGCACCATCTGGATTGTGATCATTTGAAAATTTCATGGTTTATATGTCATTAAAACATTTCTAAAGCTTTACTTGAGTTTTATACCAATCTTTCTGCTAAATTTACAGCTGAGCAAATACAGAAACATTTAGATAATTGCTTTTAATACTTCCACTAGCCTGCATCAGCTTTCTTTAAGAGGACTTTTCTTTGAAAATGTACCAGTATCTTCCTTCTTTCGACAGATATTCATATGAATCAATTTGCTCAAGATAGAGCAAATTATCTAAGATAGATTTATCCTGTATAGAGGACCATCACAGAGCCTGCATCATTTAAGTATTGTGTTTGTCTTTGAAATAGACCTGAAGTGACATCTAAATGCAGCTTAAGAGATGTGCAGGCTTTGAGATGAGCATCCTCACAAGGGGAAGTGGAAGGGCAGGTACCAATCTCTTCTCTCTGGTGACCAGTGACAGGACTCAAGCCTTAGAAAATTTAGAAAGCATTTGGACAACACTCCCAGGCACATGATGTGACTTTTGGGGTTGTCCTGCATAGGGGCAGGAGTTGGGTTCAATGATCCTGATGGTTCCCTTCCAACTCAGTATATTCTGTGATTCTACACCCAGCTGTATTTTATCCAGCTTGTTGGTTAAGAAGAATTCAGGTAGAGCAGAGCAGAAAGTAGATTATTCCCTGGTTGACTGGTAAAATTGAGAAACTTGGGATAATCATTTTAACCAATGACAGTCTCTTAACATAAAGCATACAGTAGCAATCCAGGAATATTTAAGGGTGCCTGCCTGTTTGGAAGGATGCCTTTAGGGTATTAATATTAATAAAATGAGCAGACAGCAAGCTGTGTGGTTTTAGTTGATTCTCTATTATGAATGTTTTAAGTGCTCATGTTTTAGCTTCTGCTAAAGGAGAGGATGAGAAAGGAGCCTGGGAAGGGCTGAAGTAGTTCTTGCATTAGATCTGTTTTCCAACAGCTCCAGCATGAGGGAAAGCTGATGGTGGATTCTGGTTCTGATGCTCACTGAGGACTGCCATCACCCTGCCTTGTGCAGCATAGCCACATCTGTCATTAGGGAATGTAACTTTTGCACTGAAATGTACTCACTGAGTCTGACCTTTTGTCAATAGGATATTCAGTTCTACCTTTTGTCAATGGGATTTAGGTTTATGCAGTAAGGAATATGATTTTGGCTTGGAAAGGAAAATTAAGAGAGTTTTTTTCTACTATACTCAAGGTTACACTGAACATCTAAGCACTTTCTTCTGTTAAGATTTAGTCAAATAGGATTCACAACAGGCTAAACCTAGGAAAGAGGCTACAAGCCTGATTTCTTGCTTCTGGCTCAATTTTGCAGTTAAATCTTAGTGCAATGGCCATTGGTTTTGTTGGGCTTTTTTTTTTTTTTTTCCTTTTCTTCTTTTTTTCCTTTTGCAATGTGTGTTTGTGTCTTCAGGATGTTTTAAGGAAAATGTTCTCATTACCCACAAAAAAGGCAGGCATAAACTACTGTGCAATTCTGAATATGAGCAAGCTTAATACTAACTGACACCAAGTCAAAAGAAAGGGATTAAAGCCTTCATGAAAATTTGTCAACACCTTGAGACTGGAATATCCCAAAGACTTGCTAAAAACTCGCCACATATAAGTATAGAATTACTTGCCAAAAGATTCTGAATGAAGCAAAACAAGCTGTAAAATATTCACTGACAGATCACAAACAGAATGAGAGGCTAAATTCGTGCACTATAAAGTCAGTATAATTTGTTTACTCAGCTTCAGCCAGTTTATAGGTTACGCTGGAAATCTGCCAGGTCCTGGTGCAGCTGAGGCTCAGTAATTCAAGAAGAAACCTTGTTACTGCTTATGATAAGAGGTTCTCAGTGCTCCTCATGATGGAAAGTCAAAGGAAATGAAAGTAGATCTTGATATGCTCCACACTGAATTTCAGTACTACTTGTGGGCAATGAGGTCAGAACATATCATCACTGGATGTGTGCTGCCAATAGGGCCTGTGGGGTGGTGCTGTGTGTCAAACAGTGATACCCACACCAAAAACACAGAAACAGGAACGGCCTAGGATGTTTCCAAGAGGATTATTACAGGGCCTCATGCCCCAAGAAAGCTGTGACAACCAACTGTTGAGGAATTTCTGTTTATGCCCTTGAATCATGCTTCTGCAAGTGCTGCAGAACAGACTGCTGCTAATGCAGCAGAGGGCAGCAATGGAAAATGACCCTTGGAGATTCCATGCTCTGTGTATTTTGCAAACAATAAACAGGCACAGGGTAAATAGAACATAAAAAGACCAAAGCAGAACAAACCCTAAATAGATCCTCTAGGAGTAATCCTCCAAAAGCAGAACATTCAGGCAATGGTACAACTTAGAAAGTGTCAGTATAAATATTCTTTTCTCCTTATCCTCAGCCTGAGGCAAATCTTCTGCTAAAAGAGTGGGGGCCACAAATCTTACTGCCTCTGGGGCACTTGGGAGCCCAGTGGATCAGTACATGTTACTGCATGAAAAATGCTGTGTGGAAAAGACTGTTCACTTTCCATTGTCTATGCAAGAGACATGAAGAGAGTGTATTCATAGCAATGAGAAGCAGAAATTCAGTAATTAATATCTGTGCACAGTAATAATTGCAAAGGGTGTTAACACAGATGACCAGCTGATGCAGCCTCTCTGCTTCTGGTGGGTTTAGTGGGCACTTGCTCAGGAGCAACACCAGCATTGTTGCCATGCCCTTAAAAATCCAGTATTTCCAATGAGACAATGTCCCTTGGTTATCCAAAGTAAATTAAGTCTATTCTGTCAATCTGATACATTTTAATATGACAAAATTTAAAAAACACTTCTGTGACTAAACCCCAGGTTTTTAGGGTTAAACAATTTTCTGTGAGTCAGCTAAGAGTAATCTGCTACAATCAGAGCTCTGGATAATGGCTATATTTCAGACATACATTATGTGCACTTTAGGCAGATAAGTGTTAAAAAACGAAGTTGAAATGGCCTTCTTGTGAACTGTGCTAATACAGAATGGGAAGGATAGCCTAACTGTGAAACTTGAACAAAGGACAAAAAGAGATCATTGAAAAAACTTAATTCTGAAATGGTGAGTGTACATGAGGAACACAGGAAGACAGAATTATTACTGTGTCCGAGCTCTTCGTGCCCTGCAGAAGCAAAGAGGGTAATTTGGATCCATTTTCATTTACCAATCATGCCTTTTGAAGTGATGGAGTTTGGCAAGGGTGTTTATGACTTGTTTAACAATTACTAAATGAGCCTTTCTGTTAAAAAATCAAGCTGACTGTGACTCAGTAACATCTTAGATGCTACTAGTAGTTGATTGTATTAGATTGAATGATGTCTTGAGACTTGCATGGCCCTCAGAGAACTGTCATTTTCAGTATTTAACATTTATTCAACAAACAAAGATTATGCTGAGCCAGAAAACACTAAGCAAAAAAAAAAAATTTAAAAAAAAAATCCAGGGTGATTATAAAGATAAGTGTGCCAGTATTTGACTTGGAGAGCTCTGATCTGTCAGCTCAGACTTGCAGTGGAGATTTACACTTCCTTCCCAAATGTTCTTTTGGAGATATTTACTGTACCTACAGCAGACTCTGCTGAAATCGCATTCTGGAGGATACATGTAATGTGATTTGAAATCAATAGGATCACTCCAGTGCTTCATTTTAAAGTGAAACTTTGTGAATTTTAAGCAAATTCTAAGTAAAATGCACTCACATGGCAAATATTGCATAAATTGTTCCCCAATTTTATCTTTATTGAATGGTAACTTGTTAGCACCAGCATTTCTCAAGATATTTGTTTCATAACCATATGAATGACAGAGGCAAACGATGCTTGTTAAATATATACATTGATATTTTTTACCTTCTGTTGCTACTTGAGGTAATCTTAAAATACATGCTTCACCTTCAAATGTGACAGCTGTTTCGTTTTGTTTTGCTTTGAGAGCTTCAAACCATATTAGATTAATCAGTCTTTGGTGTTCTGCAGAAGCTGTCTGTATTCCAGGCTGCTAAAACAAAGAATATTTTGTATCTGGCATATTAAAGCCAGCACATTATAAAATCAAGCACAGTTATCATCTTTACAATATAAAACGTGTGAATCATTTATACATTTTTTGCTGTCAAATGTTGTTTGACAATCATCATATGATAATGAAATGTATAATTAATAACAAAAATGCCAACATCTGTTAGATTGCTATTACAGACTGATTCTAAGTGTACTACTTGGAATATGTCATCATTAACTTAATTAATATTAAAATCCTTTAAATACAATTTGTTTTCATTAGTTGCTAATTTAGGAAGATACAAGGCATACAGAATAGCTTCTGTTTTTTCCTTGTGTCAACAACCAAACTTCACAAATGCTTTTCAAACTGTTTAATTAATGGAAACGTCCTATTAGCAGATCCAGTTAGATGAATGTTGTGTTGAACTGTGATTGACTTTGCCTTAGCCAGGTTTGTCTTTTTATGGGGACCCTCTCTCTGGGGGTTGTTGTTTTGTCTGATGTCCTGCCCACTAACCTCTTTAATTGTTCTTTCTGCTTTTTGCTGCCAAAAGCAGACACGTTTAGGTGCTCATTCAACCCCTACTGCAATATGCAGGCCCTTGAGCTAATATTATGCAATTATACAACACATATTTATAGCCCTGAGACATTCTTCTGCTCATTGAAGAGAAAAGGTTCTGAGGTCAGGCTCCCCTGGAGGTCTGATCAGCGACTGAATGCAAAAAACCTCCCCATGAATTTATGCATATATATATATATATATATATATGCTTACCTGTGTATGTATGCGTCTGTTCACTGCCAAGAGAATTACTGGGCACTTGGAAGATTGTGTGGTGAACAAACAGAGGCTGTCTAAGAGAAGAAATTCCCATTTCTTCTATTGTGCCATCTGCAGGGAATGTCTTATCTCTGGGACAAACTGTGAGGGATTGCAAAAAACAACCTATAAAGCAAGCCCTGCCTGTCTTTTAACATGCAAATTAAAGTCATCCTCCAGTAGTCTGAGGGCGAGCTAGGGATTTGCTCAGGCCATCTGAAAGCTGCAAAGCTGCTCAGTAATGGGAGTGAAAACATCTGGCCATGGAAGAAGATCCCCCAGAAACATCCCATTCTTCTGGTCACAGCTGAATTGGGAGGCATTTTGTCATTTTTGTGCCTAGAGTCTGATGGTCATGTATGTCCCTATAATTGTTTTCTGAAAAGCTACTAAAGCTATTGAAAACAGTAGAACCACATAGACACATTTCATTTTTGATTTATGAAATTGGTATCTAAACATTTGAGGTGATTGAAAATTGTTTAAATAATCCCTACATTTTTTGCAACAGTAGATGTTGCAAATTTTCATAGGAACAGTGCATACAGCAGATACTGACCACATTGTTCTTGACATGCAATTAAAAATATCCACAAAAAGTGCCCAGATTTCCATTTCCTGCCTGAGAAGAGATTGAGATGGAATAAGTGAGAAACTACTCTTTTTTTTCCACATCCTTTTGCTCTTCAGTAAATTCTCCATCCACCATTTTGCAGTGAACACAATAGAAAGCAACTATTGCTGGTTTTGTGGAGTTACAATAAATAATTCATGAGTTGGAATTAACAGATTGTGAAAATACACTAATTAGGAAAATGGGAGGAAAAAAAAAGGAAAGCCAGCATTTATGCTGACCACAAAGATAAGACAGCTTTCTTCAGTTCACAGTGATGTTAAGGAAATTAAAATCATCAGTGAGGCTTTGTACATAATTTAACAAGAAGAGAGATGCCATATTTCAATATGAGCTCTAACAGTTCAGTCTCCTGTAGTACCTTTGCTTTTGTAGCTTTCCTCCACCTGCAGGAGAAAGAGGCTGACACCTTCTCAAATGAAACTTTGCAAGCTAAGCTGGTTCACTTTGACTGGCATAATTTGGGGAGCTCCCAGGTGTAGCTGAGCTGGGTGGCCTGAAGGAGCCTCCAGGAGGGGGAAAGGGGAGAGTTTTGTCATATGTGCTGAGGGCACCCATCCCTTCCACCAGAACCATCTGCATTTCTGTAAAATCCCTTCAGCTGGATGTGTCAGTCCAATGCCTATGGCTGAAGGTAGGTGGGATAAGTCACACCTTTTGTCCTCATCACTCATGAGAAGAGTGACTAATTTCTCCTAACCACACTCAGGAGCCAACAGAAGTTTCAGATGCAAATAATTTGTTACAGCTTTAGTGAACATTAAAGCAAACAAAATGAGCCAACATTAAAACAAACAATAGAAAGGGGTGGAAGAAGCAGGTTGCTCCTTTGTTTTCAAGTGAACAGCTTCCCTTGTTGTATAACCTGTATGGGGCAGTAGGATGGAATAATATTTTCAGGCAGGCTATTAGCAGTGGGTCAGAGGTTTCGGGTTGGTTCCATTCCAGAAATTTTTAATAGTGGATGGTAATTCAGCTCTGGATATAAAGACTGCCTGAGTCAATGATTATTGAAGCTATTTACTTTAATGAACTCGGAGTGGATTTTTATGTGAAAATCTGGAGAAGAAAAAATATTTTTTTGCATTTAGTTAGCTTTTTCCATCCTGATTTTTAAAAAGTCACAGTTCTGGGCTCACATTCCCTATGGCCTCCAGCCTTCTGTTCCAACCTGACTGCAAGATGTGCTCCAGTCTGCCAGTGGAGCTGCTGTGACAATGCCTCCCTCCTTCCTCTCAGGCAAAGCAAATCCTTGCTGTGCAAAATGTGCAGACTTGGGGGGTTAGAGGTGTGAGCTGGCGGTTGAAGAAGCTTAGCTGGTTGATCAGAGTAAGCCATTACCTCTGGAACCAGGACTGGAAGCCTATCCATGTCTAAGTGACCAGACCAGATCCATGCTGAGGATGTGATTCCCCCTTTGCCTAACCCTGTTAGTCCCTTTTCTCTCAGTCTACCCTTTCCATCAGTTTATTCACCAGGAGCAGCTTGGTATGCAGCAGCAAGTGTTGGCATTGCTGCTGTTACAGTATGTGTGCTTTCATTTAAAAAAAGGAGAAACTAAGAAATTTGTAAAATCTCTGATGCTGCTAAATACATTTTTAACATATTTGAAAATATTACCCTTTAAATAGTTCAGCCAATAAGTATGCTCATTTCTAAATAAAGATGAGCACTCTTTAGCTGGCCACATGTTTTATGCAGAGGAGATCAACAGTATTTACTAGTCTGCAAAATGTGGATAAATACAGTGTTCTGCAAGCAGAGTGTGCTGGGTCTGCACACTCATACATTGAAAACAAAATTAAAATGTACTGATTTTAGTGGCGACAAGTTTCAACTTTGATAAACAGAAATAAGGACAAAGCCAAATCAGTTAGGTATTCTTCAAAGAATAAGTGTTATAAGATATAACACTTACTGTAAAGGGAAAAAAAAATTAATAATATTCCTGCCACAACTGGTCTACAGTAAATGTAATACACGACTGCAACTAAAATATTCGGCTCATGTATCCACTTTATTTCACACATACAAGAATTGCATATGCCTAATAATCTGTGCTTTTAGCATGAGAGAAGCTGGGTGTGGTCTGGCTTCTTTCTTGCAGAAGTGAATCTATCCACTGCCACTACCACTATTATTTGTCCATCTAATTCCCATCATGAAATATGCAAACAAAAGAGCTTCTGGTTTCTGCACTCTGTATACAGAATTATGTACCCTCTGCCCTTTCCCTAGTCCAGGTAAGATTGTTATCTTAGATAGCATTGTTTAATCAGTGATTGAAATGTAAACAAATCCCATTTTCCCTTTGTGCTGTCAATGGTTAGAGTGCATCTCTGCACCCTGCCTGGGCTTAAGAAGCCAATGAATAGTTTCTGTGCAGAGGGTGAAGTATTGCACTTTGTGCATGTACCATTAGCCATTTGAGGATGTTTTCTATGGCATCCACGAGGTCTGAAGGAGAGAGCCCATCACATGAGGGGCTGTAACCAGTCAGGGTTCATTTCTGGGTGTTTTGCAAACCACCTCAAATCCTCACATTTCAGGGTCTTGGCAGTTCCAGAGTATTTGTATTACCATTTTATGAAAAATAAAATAAAATAGTAATACAAGCACTCATAGTGTTCTGTGATTTAATATTCTCTCCATACATTCTCAAATAACAGAAAAAGTTCAGTGTCCAGATGGAATCAAATGAAAGCATGCATTTACTAAGAACTCTACAGTTGTCAGAAGTTTTGCTAAGGAAATAAACATTCAGGTGAGAAGGGCAAAGTAGACAACCATGCTATTTAGACATCTGAATTGCTTATTTACATCAGATTTGATCAGTGCTTGTGAAATACAAACCAAGGTAGCTCTATGGCTCTTTCCTGATCATACAGAAATTCCCAACCAGTGCTGTAGAATAAAACACAGCAATGGGCTGGCAGTTAAATTAGTAATTTTGAGAGTTTGCTTCACCCTTCTGATCATTTCTGTAAGATTTTCAGATCTGTCTCCCTTGGAGGGAGGATAATGACTGTGGTTCTCCAGCTGAAAGCTCTACAATATTAAAGGGACCCTCAGTGACCCATTTCCATTCTTGGAATGCCCCATCACCCTATTCCCTTCTTTCCCTCCCAACGCAGATGTAGCTCATATATTTCTAATGCTGAATGTATTCAAATTTATGACAGCAGTTTTCTAGGGCTTTTAGGATTACCTCTGAAAGGAGTCAGATCACATGCTTAAGCGGCAAAGGTTCAGCTGTTTGGGGAGATGACACCAAGTCCTACAGAGAGGTGGACATGAACACAGTCAAGAAAAGAATAAGTACCTCAGTGAGGTACATGAGTGCCAAAGTTTTGTGTCTGGCATCAGCAGCATGTTTTGCCCCTCAGTATCTGGACTCAATGAATGAATCTCTAATTCATCTCGTAACTGAAAGAAGCCTCTGATCAAATTTGGAAAACCACAAGCCAGTAACAGCTGTGTGGGTAGATGAGAGGTCGGATGTGCATCAGAATAAGACTTCCTGGGTGTTTTGACATTTCATAACAAAAGCAGCAAGTGTAGCAAACCACATCAAACTCATACTGTTGAACCAATTAAAAACATCAGCAAGTCATCTGTGCACTGAAGTCCATAAAGGTTAGTGAGATGAATTATTTCCTCCTCAAGGACCACCACGAAGTAGGGGAAACTGGTCAATCAAACAGGACACATAATACTTTCTGTACGGCTGAGTTGGCATGGCAGCATGGAGCTGAAAGCAGAGGCAGGAAAAAAGGAGTAAAGAGTGTCAGTATTCATCACTATGGATTTATTTATTGCTTTGCTAGGCCAGTGCACACCTTTCACATGAAGGTGGTATTAACTGAGGGAAGAATTCATCATCTCCTTTGTTTGACATAAGATATAAATCTGGTCTAAAGACTGCTTAAAGGAAATTATTTTGGAGGATTGTGTAAAAACCATATTGGTTTGGTTTTCATCAAGGCTGCAGTTCTGGCCACAAATATCCAAGCAGAACACCATTTAATTGGGCTGTAACTGGCAGCATGTTACACTCCCCTTGCTCCAAAGCTGTCTCAGGCCACTCACTCCTGATTCAGCCACACACATTTAGCTCGTGATGACTGCTCAAAGAGCAGATAGAGCAGTTAGCATCACTGTATTTTTTGAGTCTAAACTTCATGCTTACAGTTTTCCTGAGAGAGTAATATTTTCTATGTAAAGCATACTTTACAATGTATTGGAATTTAACTACAAAGATATACACCTTCATAAGTACAGGCTATTAAAACAATTTACTAGTATGTCAACAAGCACCGATATGTACATAAAACCAGAATAATTTGGTTTGTTTTAATGCACTGAGCCAATCCAGCAGTGTGCTGTCAAGTGCTATTGAGAATCACTTTGCACTAACAGGATGACATGACTGGAATCACATTCACTGCACATCTTAGTTCTATTGAATGATGCAGAGCTGAAATGAATGACTGACACTTTGTGAATAAAAGAATAAAGCAATTGTGCCATTCACACTGCATTAAGGGTGAAAATTTACTTTCATTATATTGGGTGTTAAGATTCACTGTGTTAGAGTTCATTAAAGTAGGTGGTAGATTGGCACTCATTGAATAATTAACAATAAGTCATTTATCAAGGAAATCTCGTTTTTCCTTCTGTTTGTAGAAAATCCATAAACAAATCACAGCTGCTTAAGAAGTGTTTTCTATGCAAACTAATTTTTTTAAAAAGAACTTTTTCCCCCCCAGTTCTTAGCAGTTTGGATTGATTGTAATTTCTCTCTGAGGCTATAAGGTACTTGCTAGTCATATAGCATTGATTAGCTAGTTTGTCAGAAAGGTACATGATTAGCTGTCTCCCTTCTACTTGGATGTGTGTGCCTACTTCTCTAGAGCAAATACCAGCATGTACACATGCAAATGTAAATTTTTTCTTCATCAAAATCTTGTCAATGACACTTTGAAGGCTATTTGCTATGAATGTTGGAGCCAAAAAAGTGACGTTTCTTGAATTTCTGTGAAATGTAATCAAAAAATCTGATGTACAAGTAAATCAATTTGACATAATGTCAATATTTTCAAAGTACTTTTACAATATTACACCTTCTTTACAAAGTTATATCTTTGCATATTCAAATTTGAAAGAAATTAGACAGACAAAGAAGCCAAGTAGTCAAAAATAATTAGTCTGACATACAAAATGAGCATCAAATACCAAACATCTGCATTACAGTTTGCAGTGCTTTGGTACAAAAGGCATATTTTGAATACAGAGACCATGACAATATTTTTCCCAATTTTTTTTGTGTTTATGGCTCCACTGAAGTCATTTTGCCATTAAATGCAGTGAGATCAGCATGTTACCCAAAACAATTGACCATTGTCCTTTCTAACAACCCAGTGCACGTTGCTCTGTAGGCTCCCTCCTTTAAATGATAGGATCCCTCATGCCACAAATTTAACTTTCCTCTAGTAGTAAGTGCCAGTATCTGGTTGAGATCAGTGGATTAAAAGCTTTACAGGAGTGCTGAGAATTATTATTATCTTAGTTATCACTATTTTTCTGAAGTATTCCCCAGGACTGCAGACACTCTGGGCCTCTAGATTGCAGGGTCAGACAATGCTGAGTGCCTGACACTATAATAACAACAGAATTCATTCAAATACAAGTGGTGGTTGTCCCCTACTAGTTCTGATAGCTGTCAGGTAAAGGAAAGATGCCAAAGGAGGCCTGTGGGAAAAGATCTATCTCCAACCCAAAGCCATCCATAAAGCCAATAAAATTAATTTCTCATTCATAGCTTATAGAGAAAAAGGTGTATTTACAGTCAAATAGAGATACTGAATCCCCTCAGCAAAATAGCACATCTCTGACACTTAAGTATATATAAAGCCCTCTTTGAATGCCTTTCAGAGCTCATGTTGCCAGCAGTTATGCCTGAAGTCTTTCATGTGACAAACTCGCCTGCACACCTGGCGAGCAGCGGGCTGTGCTCCCTGGCAGGGCCGGATTGGGTTACGGGGGGGCAGTGCCGGGAAAGTCTCAGGAGGGGTGTCTGAATTATTTTTTAAGAAGAAAAGCTTCAAATGGAAAGCGTAACCCAATGCTTTCTAAATGTGGAGACATGCTTAAAGAGCAGTGCTATTTAGTTTCTCTCTACTTTGGAGAAATTTAAATCCTCGGTAAATAAATCCTGCTCTTTAAGCACTGAACAAACGAAATCGCCCGATTAAAATTTAGAGAAGCTCCTGCTGCACATTTCAAAAGCAGGAGGGATGGCAAGAGAGTCAGACTTGCTAAAAGTCTGACTTTTAGCAAGAGAGCAAAAAGAGAGCGAAAGCTCAGTCTCTATCCCACAGAGCTAAATTCTGTCCTTGGGTCAACTTAGTGGAGCTGGGATAGCCTGGGTGTAAGCTGAGAGCAGAGCCTCACCTTCCCGGAGGAAGATCACAGCCAAAGTGAAGGCACTCTTGTAGTGGAAACAGCTGCTTTCAGAATAAAAGTCTTCCTCAGTTGGAAGCCCACAGGCATGAAAAGCACAGACTTAGCAAAAATAGACAAGGGGAGAAATACTGGAAAACAGACGATTACAGGAATTTTTTTAGAGCACCTAATGTACGTGGAAAAATTCTTTCATGTTCTTGTGCAGTTGTGATCTCTAGGCACAGGTGTGAGCACAAACACATTCCCCCGCAGAGGAGGCTGCCAGCATGGGAGAGCAGCTAAAACTGTTCGTGCTGATGAAATGCTCTTTGAAAACACGTGACTGGGACATGCTCTCATAATGTTTTTGCATGAGTATGATCAGGTCTGTGGCCAGAGAAGCAGCAGGGATGCGGTAGGGCTCATTCAGAGTGCACCAGCCCTCCTTCAACAGTTTGGTTTAGGGTTTCTTTTTTTCCTAGAAAAACGTCAGCCAAGCAAAAGCAATCCCCATCCAGCAATTCAGCTGTGCCTGTTCGCTCTGATGAGTCACTGGAGCAGAGACTCAAACCTGCATCATCGATACCAAAGGCAAATGCTCAAACTTTCTGGATTGTAGAATCCATCTCTCATTAAATTGAATAATATTTAATTATTTCTACAAACTGAAACAGATCAAGAGTGACAGAAAAATCTCCTTTCAAGTGACCAGCTCCTAGTAGTTAGAACAGATGTGTGGGATGTAAAAGTTCATGTTTTAAGTCCTTGCTTTGACCCATCCTGAGCAGATTTGAGACCAAGAGTTTGAAAGGTCCTAACCATGAATTTACTGGGTAACTCATTGTCAGACCCTGTCTCTACTCTTCTAGGAAAAAAAAAAAAAAAAAAAAAAGGGAGAAGATGTACTTCCACCTCAAATAGTAGAGAATAACTGGGACTCCTCCCTCCCAAATACCTGATAGAAAATCTTTTATGCTCCCCTTGCTCTAGGTGGGAGCACAAGTACATATTTATATGAGGTACAAGAAGGTCCTTCAGGTGCAGGGTAGCTTGGACAAACACAAGGTCCCATCTTGTGGAAACCACATTTACACATCTGTGAGGAACTCAGCCTTGTGTGGAAAGCTCAGAAAATGGCTTCTATAGTATTTGTCTCATCTTTTAAGTCAAGAAGGGTGTTACCTTTTCACAGTAAGATCTTTTCACCCTGTTCCATGTCCCATTCTACCTTCAGTAGCAATCTTCATTATTTTATCTGCTATCATTATTCAAGATGAGAGCAGTTGGGCATTAAAGCCAGGAAAGAAGATGCAGATGTGTGTAACAGTGGTACAAGACACATGCAAACTAAACCTATTCTGTATCCTCTTATGGCCCTTAAAGACTATTGAAAAAGGGCCAAGACAGGTCCCACAAGACTGAGGGGCCTTCAGTGCATTGTTCATGTTTTTCCCACAGATAATTTGGAAGAAATACAGTGTATTTTGCATGCCCCCAAAGTAAAATTACAACCAGCTGATAGAACTATCTCAGCAGCAATGAGAGTCAACTCAGAAAGGCAGGTTTTGTTGCCAAATAACACAGATTGTTTATAATGAATATAAACAATTACACTGCTGACCAGATTCCCAGCACACTTCCATCTACAGAATATACAAAATACTGCTCTGGCACTGGTCTCTCAAATATTTGCCATATATCGAGCACTTTCAATGAAGGAAATTCAGTGGAAATGACAAAGAGGGAATTCCACACCACACTGTTCTCATTCCCCAGCATTTTTTGTTCCACATATTTATTTTTGCCTTTCATAATATAATCCTCCAAAACAAAATGCTTCTTGATGCACCATGATCTCCTCCCAATTCTTTGATCCCCCCATTGGTGTTTCTTGTTTTCTCATGTAACAGTTTTAACATTGAGCACAGACTAGAAGACCAGGGGAATTGTTGTGGTAACTCTTGCAGATTTTTTTTCCTACCTCTTTCTGTGTCACATCTCGGTGCAGATCTTGACAACGTGACCCACCTTTCCAAAGTTGAGACCAAATGTAAACTGGTGACAGTACAGAAAAAAGGCTTTCCACTGCAGCATCCATACAAGTGGACTGAGCCTGGACACTGCCAAGCATTTATCTGAAAGCAGAAACTTCAGAGGTTTCTAGTGCACTGTAAAATTTAAACCTTCCTATGGGACAGTATTGAGGGAACTAAAGTATTCCCAATAAACAAGAATCTTGCAAAAGAAAACTCTTTCCAAAGGTCTAGTGATAGAAATACATTACATATGATGTTAACACAGGTAATTTGCAAGAAAGCTCCATAAATCATCATTTCAATGGGTCATGAACTTCAAACCGTGCATTCAGCTCAGCAATTTCATTAGAGCAGAATAACCTTATTTCCATATAAAGAGCAGTCATGGTGCTAATTCTAAAGTAACAAAATGTCCTTTTGTTTCAAAACTTATTAGTACTGTCACTGACAGATACAGGGAAGAAAAAGGAACCAAAACAACTGAGAAAAGCTGGCCTTTTCAATGTTGTCCACAGGGGAAGCTGGAGAATGATGAAGGCCATAGCACACTCATTGCAGCTTTCTGTTGGAAAGAAATGTGTTTTTCTGGCAGAAGATAAGTTGCTTTAGTTATTACTGGAGTCAAAAGCAAACTCTGTGTATAACCAGTTTGGAGTACAACTTCTAGCAACTGCTTGCAGGTCTCAGTACTGTAATCCCAAATCTTTGGGTTTTTTTCCCCCTGGAAAGCCACTCATCTCCACAATGTTCTTCATTTAAGAAACAAGAATACTGTTACACGTTGATGCAAGAGATTAAAAAAAAAAAAAAAAAAAAAAGCGGTTTCCTCAAATCGATCCCAACAACTTTATCACCAGTGTTAGGAAAACATCTGGACTGAAGCTACATCTGTCTGTCCAGAAAGCTCTGGCTGTGATGCTGCCCCATTGCCTTATTGCTACCCCTCTCCTTGCCCATCCCCACATGCCACACCACTGGGGTCAGGCAGTCAGCAACAGGCTTTGAGTTTCTGACTCTCATCTCAGCTAAACTCACTCTTAGTACTGAAGGGGTTCCCTGGTTTTATTGAATTCAGTTGTGCACTTACTAAAGCTCATGATGCTGACTATCAAAAACAGGGCTGGGCCTGTGATGCTGTGATTAAAGTTTCAGATGAAAATACAAGCTCACTTGAAAACAATGAACTACCATACAATATTAAGTGCCAACCAACCAGCCAAGTTGTTTTCTTGGCTCCCTATAAAACTGCAAGGCCTTGAGTACAGCAAATATGAGAGAAATAATGATAAAGTATGATACATTTGAGTCTGGCCTTGAAAATCTGCAGTTGCTGCAGCTGTGGGTGCCTTACACTAACTGCATCCTGTTTATAAACAGCCAGCACAAAAATGTCACTTTTCTGATTTGAAGCCATTTGCTGTAGCCAAATATGCATTTCACGATAACAAAAGTGTCTCAGCCAGTTAGAACTCATTTCTCTCCCTTCAGATAAACAGTAATCAGCTCAGCCATTGGTGGTGGTGGCTCAGTCTGTGTGTGCAACTCCTGCTCTGGATATGCAGATCACCCCACTCTCACTAGTTTCTGAAGTGCCTCTGTTCACCCTTCCTGCTGTAGCTGGTGTTTCTGAGCTGTTTGGATGACAACACCACAGCTAAAGACAAAGATAACTTCAAAATGTAGATAAAAGCACAAAAACATACTATGCCACAAATCAAATAAAGCTGATTATTGAATAATACTGAGAAATACTAGGAAAGAGTGGTAGGAATACAGCTCTTGCAGATGGAAGGACTTTATCTGTAAGGACTGGATCAGGCAGTGTCTTTGTCCCATGCCAGTAAACCTGATGGGAGTGTGTTTGCAGGGCTAGGTCTGAGTATGGCACATCTCATTGTGTATTCAATGTTTATGCTCTTGCTCTCAATATAGTAGTCTGCCTTCCCAGCACTGGCTGGTGCTATGCTTGCTATGTTGTTCTAGTATATTTTTTAATAAAAGAGAGTTTAGCAGGTTGCATCATGTTCCAAAACTTAAATTCCAAAAAATATTGTTTTGTTATTAAGAAAACCCTGAATCAGCAACTCCTTGTAGGCTTCTACACAAGCTGCATGAGCAGGTTTGTGAAGGGTGTGTGCATGCTGATCTTGCAGAGATTTACATCTGAGTGTAACCCATATCTGTCTTCCTCCCCTTGCCCAGGAGTCTCAGAGAAGTGGTTGTGAACCCACAATGTCAGTCAACAAACCCTCACTGCGGTTAAGGCATCCCTGCTTTACTTTTCCCAGCTACCAATCGAGTGTCAGAAATTCCTCACATTTATTCAGCAGAATGGTCTCCAAGACTTCTCCCTGTTTTCCTGCTAGGCTGTTATGGCTTTTAAACTACATTAGCTTTAAATAGTTTAGCAGGTGGTTAAGCCAGAGAGCACAGGGAAGAGGCACGTGCTGTGTTCTGCCCGCAGTTATGGGGAGCAATGGCTTGGCAGAGGGGCAGTAAAAAGCAGCTGGGCCTGGAAATGAGCATCAGCACATGGGAGGGGATGTGTGTGCTCAGCCTGAGCACCTGGGCTGTCCTGGTGCTGGCAAACTCCTGTGGCCCAGCAGAACCTCAGTGCTGCCCAGCACATTCTGGGAAGTCTTCTGGCTGATCTCCTCACAGGACTGGAAGCTCTGGTCTCAATGAGGAAAACTGCTCAGTCTGTGTCAGTGGTCCCTGAGTGCATGCTCAAGGCTTGGCCATCTGCAGAGGGAAGGGAACGTGTCCAGGGAATTCAGCTAAGCCACAGGACTTTGCACTGAAGCAGCTACCAAAGGCTCAGACCCCCTGCTCCATCCACTCCTTGGGGGGATACAGTGTCTGACAAGCAGGTGGTAACAAACAGCTTGAGGAAAGGGCTGCATCTGCTTTGTTAAGTGAGCATGTGTCTGAACCCTGAATCCATCTTTCAATCAAGTCTTTAATAGGCAAATGTAATTCTGAAAATTATATTTCTGAATAGGACCCAGTAAAGAATAGATGGACATTTAGATATGGGTTAGAGTGAAATCAAACAAAAAAATTCAAAGTGGTGTTAAAAGGTCCCATGGTGCTGAAAGCAATCACAATTATGAAATCACACCAATCAATTATGAAATTTGAAACTGGCCAATCTCCTTGTCTAGCTTAAGTTACAAGGTTGAGTCTATCCTGAACAAAGAAAATCAACAGTAAAACAAAATAAATCATGGGGAAACATGTCTCCAGTGTTTACATTTCCATCCCTTTCACTGGACTATGATAAGGGAGAGACTAGAAAAATACAGATTGTAAAATAAAATCTTATCTTGCTACTCCTCTTTTAAGATTGATGAGCTATAAAAGCAATTAGCCAGAAATGTTTTTAAAACTTGTCAAATGCATTATTTGACAAATATATTAATAAATCATGTATCTAGTAACAAACTGCATGAACTCTGAAAACTACCTCATCATTTTAAAACAACTTGAAAATCTCATTTCATCCATTGATGAATCACCTGCCCACATTAGCAATAAACTGGCACAAGTAAGACAGAGACATTTTTATCTTTCAAATCATACGAGGTGCATTTCAGGACACTTTGCTAAATTTAAGCAAAGGCAAAAACAGTCACGTGTATGTTTTGAGATAGTGGAGGCACACACATAGATTTGGGGCAGTTCTCTACACCTGTGCAAACTCCCACTGGTTTCTCTGCAGGGACTTTCTTCTGCACAGGAAGTGGTGGAGGTCCCCAGCTGAATCACTCTCAAAAGATCCCCAGCCCACCTGCAGCTTCTGAACTGGGAAAAAAACCACTTAGTCCATTAGACACCCAGAAAAACAAATTATTATAGGTCAAACTTTACATTCTTATCAGCAGCTTCAGTCTCAAGCAGTCAGGTAGACATGCAGACAGCTCATGCAAAGAATCTGTGTCACCTCCACTATAATCCAATGTATATCCTTTAGGAAAAGGCCCTTCCTCCTCCCATCCAGGTGGCACACCTTGAGGTTGAGAACCTCATTGTCCTCTCACTCCCCTTCCTCCCTCTGGCTGAGGGCTTGTCAACAGCTGAATTTGATAAAAATGAGAAATTTAAAATCCAACTGTTTGTGTAGTTGCAAAAGTGCTTGTCCTGCACATTTAAGTGGCAGTGGCTTTCAGACCTGGTGGATGCTTCATCTGGCAACTCTTTTTTGCCTCATACACTGCTCATGATTCATTGTCCCTTAATGGGGTTAAATTAAATAAACGGAGCCAATCCAATTCTCCAAGGTTATGGACTCCTCTCTGTGTACTGGGCTGTAGAGACAGGTTGCTTTGCACTGCCAGGGGATGTAAATTGTGTGCTTGGTTTGGTGCCTATGCAGCGTGCACTGAGCTCCTGCTGGCTTCTCAGGGAGCTCCTAAACTGTGGCCAAATCCAACTTCACCAGGTATTTCTCTGAAGGAAAAGTTCAATTCTCAGTTCCTTGCAGTCTAAAATAGCCATTCATGATACACCTCTGAATCATGGTCAGTTTGTGCTGCTCCTGTTATCCCCTATCAGTAAGCTAATCATACTGTTGTGCTTTTTTTCTGCCATGTACTCACTGATATTTGCAGATGAGATGGCTGCAAGTATAATGTCTTGGTGAGGGAGAAACAGTTCAGAGGGACACAGTGGTTATCCCAAAACTTTCATCTGGAAAAGATTTGGAGCTAGTAAGAAGGGAAAGAGAAAAAGAAAAAGTCCTTTATTCAAAATTAAATACCCCAAAGGATGGCTTTTGGTGAAGAGATGAGTGGGAATCCATTACTTGGTTTCTCAAAAGTTTCTGCAAAATAGGAGTATTGGCTGCTGGATCATCTTCTCCATTTCACTGACATAATCCTGCACAGTCAAGTCCTAGCTAAAAAGGAACACAAGTTTTCACATCTTGAAATCAAAGTAGACATTCTCTTGCTTTTTCCTGACCATTGTTCCAGCTCATCTCTAGTCACTCACAAGAAGCCATACTATATATTAATAGACAACTTGGCCTTGGAATTTATTTTGCAGGTTACGATGTTGCCTCATAAACACAGATATTCTTTAAATTATCATCAAAATACATCACCATAAAATCACTGAAGCAATGGAAGAAAAAGCCTACAGTACTGCTACACCAAATTCTCCTTCAAGTACTGTGCTGCCCTTCTGTGAAATTCATTGTTCTTGCAGGGATCTAACAGCTTTGCCATATTCTTTCACTGATGTGGGTAGTCCAAAAGAAGCAATCACACCTTAAGCAAAAATTGATTTAATTTCCATGGGACTGTGGGCTCCAATCTGGGTAGGACCATCTTAACTCTTTTTATATGCAGCCAGCACTAACTGCTGTTCTTTGCTACTTTTAACCTTAGCCAGACATTGATGGCTGAGTAAAGTGGCTGTAATTTATATCTGAGCAAAGCAGGGTTCTTGATTTGGAGCACTTTCCATGGGTGTAAATGACAAGCCCAAGGCAGCAGCAAATCCAGCCCAGGAGATACAGTTAGTCCTTTTCAGAGAGCTGAGGAAATGAAACTTTGATTATGGTGGTCTGTACTGGGGAGATGTTGCAGGCTGTGTGACACCTTGCAGGAGAGGAGAATTTTGGTTTTGCTGAGCCATACAGTGCCTCATTTCCCACACCTGGGGGGCACCAGGGAGCACCAGGCAGGGATCCCTGTGCCTGCTCCAGTGGGAGCCTTTCCATGAGACTTCCTGCACCTCACTTTGAGAAGGGTTTTGGGAACCTCCCAGATGTGCAGACACAGATGATGTTATGATATGAACACTGTGATTCTCGGTAAATAAACTCTTGGGGAATGGCAGTGCCCAATTAAATGGCAATAAAGATTTTGTTGTTTCAGTTTTATGCATGTTTTAAGACAAAATCTGTGATGAACTGCATTGTGTATGCTTGCACCAAAATAAGGAGAGTTGCATGGCATATAAATAAGTTTAGCATTAGACTGGTATGTTTTTCAAATGATGACTCACTAACAGAATTTTACAGCAATTTGATTACAATTTTACTGCATGGAGGACTCTTTTGCATCTGTTTCACTGATATCTACCTTTTAAATTTTATTTAATTTGTATTGATTTTTCCTGCACTTTCATAAGCAGGCATCACACATCTGAGCACACACAAAAATGATTACTTAAGTGATGATTTTAAAAAATGGAGGTACATTAGCACATGAATGATTAATTCCTTTTTGTGAGTACAAGCATCCAGGCTATGGCTGAGTAAAATATTGATGGTACAAAGGAAATGAGCTGTTTCTTAATTTAGTTTTGTTCTGGTAATGTGTAACTAATGTTGTTCCCTTCTAGCAGTATGCATTTAGTGACCCTTTTAAATTTTAATACCTAGTGATAGCTAAACTAATAGTTTCATGGGACATATAAGACGAGATTTTGAAAAGATGCAGATGGGGTTTACATGCATTAATTTGAGACTCTGTAAGACATATAACACAAACAGGTACTACTAGATAAAGTCTCTACACACAGGCTGGCATTTCACTGGAAAGATGAGGCGGTTTTTGTACCAGACACGTTGAAAGGTAGAGATTTCATTGTCATATTAGTCTCAGGAGGCTATGGCATATGAATACCAGTTTATCGAGGCCTGATGCTCTTGTGAGGCACTTGAGAGAGTGTGGGTATTTGTGACCCTAGAATAGAATGAGACTGCAGGGCTGCTCTTACCATGACACTTGGGCATGTGTTTATTCGAAATGTAGGGTGACTTGAGCACTGGGATTAACCTCTGCTGGATTCCTGCAGCTCCACTCAGAGCTACCCACATTGTGGTTTCTCACTGTTCCAGCTCTTGAGCTGTTTCTGGAAGTTTTTGCCCCGACTACAGCACCCCGAGGTGTTTCCCCACATATTTGCTACTAAATTCCACAGTGGGGAGAAAGGCAGTGAAAGCCAAGCACTGCTCACATGGTCCTGCCCACACCTTCATTGCAGAGCATGGCAGCCCAGGCTCACACGTCCCAAACTTAATCCTGGTGCCAGTGGAACAGAGCACGACAGGCTGCAAATCAAAGAGAAACCTTTCAAACGTGGATGTGTGTGAGCAGCAGCGTGTGTAAGGACACAGGGTAAGGTAGAGCACAGATCCAGGCTTTGACATCCTCAGATGGGAATACAACCTTGTTACTCCAGGTTGATATACAGACTGGATTGCTGGCACTGCCTACCCCTGCCCATCTGCTGGAATGGCACTTTGCCCACAGTGTGGTGACATGCCAGGTTTCATTTGAAGTAGGTGTCTTCTAACAATGGGTTTAGCAAGCAGCCTGTTGAAGACAGCAACTGACACTTCTTTCTTCAATAGGCTATTTTTGGAGTGGGAACACTTGCTGGCAGCAAGTGCAAAGGGCCTAAATCAGTTTCTGCTAGTCAGCTAAAAAAAAAAAAAAAAAAAAAAAAAAATCTCATTTGCTACAGTAACAGAAGGTTTGGGCTAAAAAGTAAAGCGATTGCTTCCATTTGCTCTTGCTGGCCTCACATGGGAGTGTTTATTGTGGATACTTAATCTCACTTTACCAAACTGCATGGCAATTTGCAGGTGAGAAGGGAAAAAGAGGAATATATTATTTTTGAGACAAGAAAGGGTGCTGCTTTGTTTAATTTTAAACCCTGATCCTTTGATATTTTCCACTGCTGCAATGGATATTATATGGTAATCCTGCCAGGACAATTTATATGTAAGGAAGAATTTGAGAGTTGGCTCCCTAGGATGACATTTGAAAAGTATAGTTCACTTTTTTGTTCTTTTGGCACCTGAGAGAAAAGAGGGATCTTCACTCAGCCCCAACAAAAAAAATCAACAAGCTTTCTGTCATCAGGTCTGTTTGAAAGGTTTTTGAAGATCCTAGGGAAAACACAGATTTAGTCACTGTCAGAAGTTCAGGAAGGGGTGTAGATCAGAGAGCAAGTTAACGCATGCAGTGCTCCCGAGTGCCATTCTGGATACAGGACCCTGAAACGTGGGCAGGGTGTAAAACCACATGGCTTTAAGAGCAGCCCAGATGGCCAGCAACCCCAGGAACACATGAACACGTGCTATCCTGATCCTTCTAGGAAGGATTTTGACTCTAAATTGTCAGCCTGACATCAGTGCCATGACATTACTGATGGGCAGGACCAATAGATGATCCACCTTGCAGAGAGCTCTGTAGTAAGAAGTCATATGGGCTCTTCTGACAGCTCATCTGAGCTTGAGTCCTGGCAATGGGAGTCCAAGGCTGACCATGCCTTGATCTGCTCTCCAAACCCCCAGTCAGCTGGCTGAGCAGTGGACACTCTGCTTTCTCCCTGCTCCCCCTTTACTGTCTCCCCCTGACTCCAGTCCCTCCTTCCCCTGGCAGCACTCGGGGCCTGGGGCAGTGCAGGGGCTGGCCAGGTGGCAGGGAGCCTAAGCCTGTGCCTCATGCAGCTGGTCTCCACATATGGACAGTGTTTGTATGGGCTGGCTACACGACAGGTGGAGACCTTGCCATCCCTCTCTGCTTTGGTGCTGAGCTCTTGGCCTGGTGCACATGCATGGGTAATAATGGCAGGGAGAGGAATTACCAACCAGGCATTCTCTGCCAGCATGCAAAGTACATATGCACAAAATAAACAATCACTGAGACTCTTCTGAACGTGGGAAGTTATTCAGGCAGCATCTGAAGTACTCAGATAAAATATCCAAGCCTGAAACAGCTTTTGATAAGAAAGCTGAGAATAACCTGTAGTTATCTTTGGCTATTGGACAGTAGAGACTTTATTATAAAATGATTTATTTGCTATAACATGGCTGCTAAAATCCTGGCACCCTGTTATGCAACTAATTTAAAAAAGAAGTCAAATCTATAAAAGGAGCTGGAAAACTTTGACTGGAACCACAAATACTGTTTCTTCCATTGCTTCCCAAGTAGTGAACCACTTTTCATGCCTTCCTCTTCCCCACAAAGACACCGAAGGGAAGAGATCTGTAGCTAACAGCGACAGCAGCTATGACTGCATCACTCCAAGCAGCAGAGGGAACACAGTGCCTGCAGCAGTCTCTGTGATTTGCCAAGAATGGAGATGTCACAGCTTACTCTTTTTTCCAGCTATGTCAGATAATAGTGTTGGCATTCCTACCTGAGCCTGTTCTTCCAAGGCAAGCACCATCCAGAATATTTAGTTATAACTTGATTATTGCTGGTTGTTGCCTTGTTGTACATTTTTGCAATGTTAATTCTCCTAGTATGTGATGCAAACAGGAGATTTTGCAGAATAGAATAGGTGCCATGGCTAATTTATATTGCCTTGGATCCAAAGTGCTTTCTACACTTTTGACCCCACACACCCCCTCTCTCAGACCAAGCCTCCTCCCCTGACAGCTCCTTTGCATGACTGTTTCCTGCATGAGTTGTCACAGACAATGGTATTTCCCCAGACTCTGTGGAGCTTTGCATCACTTAAGATTAGTGGGCTGACATGCACAGTCATACAAGCAGCTGGCATACTGTGATCAGTGAGACAACGTGGGGCTTAAATGGGCCACCTATCTCATTGTCACCTACTGTCACCTCAAAGGTGAAAATGTGTCATCTTGCATCCTCCTAAGGAAAGCAGTTGGATATGTCCCTGGATCAGTGGCTTCCAGACAGGTGCACATTTCAAATGTTGATGGGGGGAAGGAGCAACAGTAACTCCAAAGGATCAAACGATCTGCACTCACTTCTGCCTCTTACTATAGAGAATAGTAGAATAGAGAACATACAGAGAGAATATATAATATATAGAGAATAGTAATTGTGTGTGCTCACCTTCCATAAGTGGAAATTTTTCTTCTGCACTAATGTGCAGAGCACAGAACAGAGGAAAGGAAGCATTTTCTGGATGGCTCTGTTACAGCTGCTCAACAGAAAGGATTTTGCAGCCCACGGCCAGCACACAAGAAGGAACACTGAGGTACATCAAAGCTAGAAGTCATTTTTTTCAAACAACCATAGTGTTAGATAAGGCCATAAGTGTTGAAACACTAATTAAAGGTAATCACCTATGTCTCAAGAACAAAATATCCTAGGCTGAAGCCAGATACTGAGATGTCAAGGGGCACACACTAAACAGAAACTCAAGGTAATATGCCAAAGGCAGCGGCTCCTGTCATTACTGATTGTGTGTGGGCCATGGACTTTATTGTGTGTGTCACAGAGGTAAAAGTGAAGAGCTTGGTCATCTCTCTTCTAACCTAGGGTAAGAGTCTACCCTCTTGCTGGATAGGAATGCCATGTGGTAAGGCTTTATTTCAGAATTCATTCAGATACAAATTTGCAAGCAGTTTGTTTACCTTTCTATTCTTAGTAATTACTGGTATTAACTATTTTCTAAGCACCCTCCCTACATCATCCGTGGGTAATGTCTGTCTGATCCTTTACAACTGTTTCAGTGTCACCCAAATGAGGCAGGGTTTTGGCTCCTGACTCAGTGTTAGGCTGGACAGCTGCTTAGCTGTGACAGCCCAAGGAGCTACCTCAGGCTTGCCCAAGGGGGATTCAGACTGTACTAAATTACATTCTAGAGACTTATTTAAGGCCTTAATCCATGGAGTTATATTTGGTGGGACAGTGAAGGAACAAGGTTTAGTGTCTCTGTGTGTGTCCGTCTGCACATGCACATATGTCCAGTTACTTGTTTTCTGTAATACTAAAACCTCCATGACTGTAAAATGTCATCAGCTGCTACCTGTGGACTCACCTTTATGCAGGATGTGACTGTTTGTGTATGAAGTCAAGCTGATTCATGTTGGATTTTATGGACTCTGGAATGAGTAACAAGATACAGATCTATAGATAAACTAATCTGCTGGTATTTATAACCAGTGAGCAATTGCTTCATCCCTTTGCAAGTTCTGAGATGTGACAGTTACAGTAGAAAGTAGCTTTACTGTAGCTCTGAGCTGTTTGAGAATGTGTAGGATTGGCTACATGTCTATGGGAATACTTGATTTACCTTGAAGAAAACATCAATCATGTCTTTGGTCATTCTTACTGATAGGGAGTAATTCTTCTTCTTGGTCAAATCATAAAACACTTAGAATTCTGAGCCCAGTGAAGTAAATAGACAGATAAAATCATCTGCTCTCATCCCACATTATCTTGTAATTTACACATAAAAAGCCAGTGAAATAATGGAATGTTTTCAGGCCTGTTTGTGTTCTGAAGGTCAGTGGGTCTCCACAGGACAACAGGGACTCATCACACAGAATCAATTACAGGATTAGGTAATCCCCTAAAATGGGACTGAAAAGTGATTTTGTGTAACAGAAGTTGCTATACATAGTATATAAATAGATAACATTAAGTCTCTTGTCATCTTATGATTATATGCCATGAACACAGATTTGTTATTAATACATCTTTTCATCTGTCTATGCCTGGAAAAGGCAGCACATTTTACTACTAGTAGGGAAAAGTGTAGGTAAACACTGTGATGGTGAATCTGTTCTGAGTAGCAGTATGACAAATGAAATTTTGGAAATTAAAATTGTAGGCTGTGAGGAAGATCACCTATTAATCTTGGAAGTGTGCCATTAAATCTAATTACAGTGTTTTGATGATATTACCTTAGATGTTTTGAATTAATTCCCCCATCAAAAGATGGGTGCTGTAATACACCAAACTGAAAAGCTGATAATTGTACAGAAAACTGAGGGGTTTTTGCTTTCAATCATCCCTGCAGACATTTAAAGTGCTGAGGGGAGTGAGCAACACCTACTGCTCTATACCTGGACCCAAAGGGCACCATGGCAATGCCTTCAGCTTGGCTTTGGTGTTGCCATCTCTCTGCCCTGTACAGCTGTCCCTCACTGGGATTATTTTACAAGACAATTCTTTTGCAAGGACCAGGAATTAATCAGCTTTTACTGTTGCAGTGATCTTTGCTCGAAAGTGCCATGGCCAGAAACACTGGCCTGAAAGGGTTGGTTTTTCAAAGTTAAGCCTGATGGGGAGCTTTACAGGCAGGAAAGACCAGTTTTACAGGACTGTGCCCAGTTATGTTTATTGCTTGAATCCCTTTTATTAGCTTTGACATACAGTCATCCAGATTTCACTCCAAGCACATTTCATCCAGATTTCACTCTAGGCACATTTCAAGTTGTAAAATACACAGGACAACTCATTGTAAATGTGTCTATGTCTCTTCTGTCTTTGCTGACATGGGGTTATCCTGCCAGTCCCACAGCCTCAGCAGAGGAGGAAATTCTGGTTTTCCACTGTCTCAGGTTCATCCTGCAGGATCCCTGCTGGCTGACCCATGCAGTATACCGACAAAGCTTTAAAACAATTATTTGTTTTCCAGTTATTTTTATTCATTACTGGCACATCTCCTCTGCCTCCCCAGAGTATAGATGGGGGAATTGGAAAGCCAACATATTGAATTTCAGCTGGACTTTTGCCTGAGAGCAGCTATTAGATTTATCACTTAAATATTCAATATAGAGATAGTTCTGTGGGCTTCTCAAGGCAAACTGATGTCAGATGATGGTGGGTGGTCATGAATAACAGTGTAGACCCATTTCTTACACCAGCCAGAAGGCTAAATCACAGGAAGGAAAGCACATGCACATGCTGATCCTTTACAGAGTCAGGACAAAGTTGGCAAGTTGGGGTACACAGCCCAGCATCAGTGTTGGCAAAAAAATTATCACTACACCTTCAAGTGACAGGCATACAGCCTGAGACTTCTGCACGTCCCTCTAAATGAGAAGGCAGATTAGAAAAATATTAAAAAGGCAATAATGATGTTGCTAATGGTTGGACTCAATGATCTTAAAGGTCTTTTCTAACCTAAATGATTCTATGTTAAAGTGAATTCTTGACAGTCAGAAATACTTTAAACTCTCAATACAGCACCCAAGAAGATGCTATGAAAAAGTGTTGGAATTGTTTTCTCTCCTCCCCATGTTTTACAAAGTGGTAATTGCTTAAAAGCACCTCATATAATTTTCTGACAGCTGTCAAGGGTGAAAAGAGGGGTCTCCCATCATTATGAAAGTATGAGAAAATTATCTCCTCTCTTTTTAAGCATTATAAAGAACTACACTCATATGATACCTTGGATACTATTTACAGGGATAAATTTATAACATCGTTTCTTAAACTTACCCCTCTTTAAATAATACTTGACTTATAAACAATTATTTGTCTGCATCAACACAGCACAGGCTTGTTTTATTAGCAATTTGCTATTTTTAGCCAACTGGTGTAAATCATGAGCAATCTGAAATGTCTTACTTCTGACTTGCATTGATACTGCTACAAGCTCAGGACTCCAGGAAAGAAAATGGTTGGCTCAGCTTTATTGCTTTGCCAGCCAAACACTGGGATTTTCACCAATACTCCCCCTGGCAACAAGACGTAGGGTGATTGAACAGGGATATGATTTACAGGCACTCCAGGCAGATTAAAGACCCATCTTCTTGGGATCTAAACCATGGGGAATGGGGAAGAATGAGTGGCTAAAGAAGGGCAATACCTACAGAAAAAGTTCATGGAGATGGGTGCTAAAGCCAGGAATGGTCGCATCCCTCTAACAGAGGTGAGCATTAGGAACATGGAATTCTGCATTGTGCAGGCTGGCACCATAATGAGCTATCTGTTTCAGCTTATGTGGCTTTAACCCTGTTCTGGTCATGAGCTGTGAGGCATTACAGCTTGATCTTCCTATTTTCTACATTTATGTTCTCAAAAGTCCAGAGGAGAGAATCCTTCACCAATCGATAGAGATTAAAAGCCTGTTTTTCTTGGAAATTGTTCTACATTTATTCACGTATTGTACAGCCCTGCCCTGCCCTGTGCAATGGCTCCCAGGATACTGAGAAGACAAGAAGACACATAAAACCAGAGCTGTATGAAAATAACTTTTCTAGGTTGTTAATACGAACTACTATTATCAGGCAGACAAATGTTTACCCCTTCTATGGGAGCATTACTCATTGAATAGCACCTTAAATTGTCCAACTAATTTTATGCACTCATAATAAATAAATTCTATTCTCTTTTACTATCAAACTTAATTACAGTCAAGGTAAGTCATAACATCGCACTTTGCAATTTAGATTTAAGGACAGTGAACATAAAAACTGCATGTCTACTTCATCAGGAATTATGTATCGATCCATATTAAATTACCTAGCAGTTTCTCTATGCAATGCCTTGCAGTAGGCAGACGTCTGTATGCACTGGCAAAAAGGAGAAGGGAGGAAGAAAACATTTAGCTAAAGCAAAATGACTCTTAGGATATAACATCATCACTTCTTGGCACTGCTGTGATTTGACCATCCCCCTGTAAATGACATTTTCTGTTTTAATAGGAAATGACACAGCTTAAATGAACATGTCCTCAAAATATAAGTTTGATATTTCATTCAGAAACCATTGTGTCCGTGTCTTTGCATGCTGAGTCACTGATGGAGCTCTGGTTCAGCCAAAGGTAAACCACCAATTCCATTTCCCTCAGTACTTGGTATTTCCTAAGGATGTGCCATTTGAGCTAACTTTTCCTGAGCTACCATGATCTGAAGGTGGTTTCCCAAACTCACAAACTGCCCTGCACTGTGCGCCCTGGCACTTCTCACCAAATCACCATGTGGCTGAAGTGGTGATGTCAATCAACATACCTACTTGCTGAAATCAGTTCAGCTTGGTTATAAACCCAGTGGAGGCATTCAAGCAGAATTAAATGTCTGGTTTAAAAACAGTTTAGGATTATCCATATTTTAATGAATAAAAAACTCAATGTGTTGTTTTAACAGAGGATGGTTCTGTTACCAGTATGTAAATTTTTAATACTTTTCTTATATTTTAAATTCATGAACAAGTGTTGCTCAAGTCTGTAAAGCACTTAGAGGGTGACAAGTCCTTTGGACAGTAGGAATAACCTGTACACTCCACCCATGAGACAGGGTGAGTGAGTGCTCCCGTTACCACTTGGGACACAGGGATGGTCTCATTGAAGCCACACTGGTCCCCGGGCATTCCTGGCTCTTGGGCTGACACTCAGTCCATTTTGCTCTGCCTCTGTACTTTCAGATTCTGCTGATGTATTTCTTCTGCAAATCAATCATTCTAGGGGTAATTAACATTTAAAAGCCAGGTTTCTTTTAATTCCATTAGTATATTTGTGACAAGAAATGTGTTGGCAGAATCCAAAGGTTAAGAGTTACAATGAAGAACAAGTTTTAGGATAAATGAAAGTTAAGGCCTAAACCAGCCTGACAATACCCCATTAATCTGCACACCATTGACACAATAGTGGTCTGTTGTGTCAATGAGGATTTAAGAAGCTTTGCAGCACATGTTACTGATAGTTTATCATATCAATAGGAGCCTGCATATATTTGTGTTTAAAAACCTGTGGCTGTGTAATTCCCTGACTGCACACATATTGTAAATGCACATACTTTAAATCCTTACATAAAGTGGTTTCTAGCCATGCAGCAAATTTTGAAATTATAATAAACTACCATATTTAAGCTAGACACAACATATTAGTCTTGGCTGTACCAAAATCCTCTAAAATGCTGTACTTCTAGCTGAAACCCTTTGCCCAACAGGAATGCAATCTGATTCTCAGCATCGTGTCACCTGCCTAATTGAAGCAGAAGGAGATTTAGACCATATTAATCTTTCATCCTGATGTATGGAAACCTTGAGTCAGCTTGTGGGTGGGAGGTATAGCAGGGAAGAAAGGTCCCTTCCCACAGGCTACCCTTCTCAGAGCAGAGAGGAGCACACAGCCACAGCCCAGTCAGTGCCAAGGGCTGGACATCCAATGCCCCCACAGGAGGGATAACCAAGCCACAGTGAGGAGTAATTTCTACATGGCAGTCACTAAAGGGGTGTATTCAATGCAAATATGAGTGGCTCTTCCAGTACTGCAGTTTTTTTGGCTGGCACTACCATCAGGAGTTTCAAAAGCCAAGGAGAAAATCCCACGTTTTTAATGCCCTGGTGTGGGTAGCCTGCACTCATCCGTACCCACCATAAATCCCCACCACAGTGAGTCTGCTCCGAGTGTCTCACTTCCAGTGCAAAGGCCACAGAGCTGTTCTGTGAAACAAGCCCTTCTTTCGGAAGCACTTTCAGCTTTTTTCTCCTGAGGTTGCGATTCAATTCCTAACCAAGTGAGGAGTCTCTATCGCAGCATTTTCATGCACTGTGCAAATTTTGATGCTTTTCAGATTAGGGCTGTTCATGAGAAAGAGAAAATAATGTCCTTACACCTTTAACCAGGCAGCAGCTCCTGGGGTGCCACATAGCTGTGCTATGTTCGCTGTGAGGAAGCCCATAATGATCTTGCCTTTAGCCTGTCACCACTAGGAAACATCAGAGAGAGACAGCCAAGGGACCGAGTTGCCAAAAACGTCCTATTCCCATGGCTGGGAGATTTTGTTGGCACCATCTCTAAAGAGAATTTACTATGGGCCAAATCCTGGCGCCCTTACTTAGATGAATCAGTTCTCAAGAGGCAACGCTCCCGCTGCGAGTGGTGCGTGCGTAAAAACCTGCCAGATCAGCCCAAAATACTGCCTGGGAGTATCAGTGCTTGTCTTCCAGAGGGGCAGGAGTGCTGTGGGAAGCAACCGGCCCAAGGCTTTGCTGTGGAGACTGCTCAGCTAAGGGGCACGAATTTGGGAACTGCGCATGAATGGAGGATATATTCCCCAACAAAAATCTCTAAATTACTTTTACTTGGAATTTTTCTTATTTCATAAAACGAACACAGATGAAACAGTCTGGCAAGTATCTTTTTTTTTTTTTTTTTCCCCTTTCAGGGGCATCCAAAATACTCCGTGGTACTTTAAGCCTTAATTAATTTATCTTTCATGTGAAGAAAAATGAATTAGTGACAGCTATTTCCTGGATTTCATTTCTGGGATTAAACCCTTTGTTTCTGGAATATCTGAAGGGATTTTGGACAGGCATTTAAAAAGATGTCATTTCAAGGACATCCCCCCCAGCACCACACGCGAAGTACTCGTCTGCAAAATCGAGTTTCATTAGCCTGCAAAATTGCATTGCTCGCAATGACTTTTTCTTTCCAAACAGAAATGAAAATTTTCTTTCTTAAGAAGCGAAGGTGGCGTCGGCGATGAACAAAACAAATTCTCGATGGCTTCGCCCCAGCTGTTTACCTCCGCGGCCTCGGGGCGGGAGGGGCGGGAGCAGGTTTGCCGAGGTGGGCTGGGAGGGGTAAAACTACGGGCGAAGTTTGCCCGAGCTCGGCGCGGCCGGCCGGGCCCGGTGCCGGTGTTGGTGTTGGTGTCGGGGCGGCGCCCGGCGCTGCCCG